>CABHPH010132670.1:8103-50156 GCA_902168325.1 Peromyscus nudipes | reverse complement strand
TTTCCGTGGGATATTTAGGGAACGAACGAGATCTCAAGTGTTGCTGATACACCTCATTAATGTAGGGTGTGCCCGCTAGATGAGCTGTTGGGGCCCTGGGTAGGACACACCTGGTTTGACCGAATTGAGCAAGGACACTTTGAGCCAGGGTCCCAACCTCGCCAAACTCGCTAATATTTGCTGTGAAGATTAGGACGCAGGTGAAGTAGGCAGCGTAGAGCCTCTCAGTTACAGATGTAATAGACTACCACAAATGAGGCGCTCATGAGTTTGAATGGTGACTAGACCTGACCTATTTCAAAGGAGTTTCCTAATCTGTCCATGTGGCACCTACTTCGGGTGGATATTGCAAGTGCCTTTGTTACAAGACAAATACGGTACACTGAAGATCAGCTCCCTAAAGACAGCGGGAAACAAAAGGTGTTATCTTTAAAGATAAGGACAGAGCCAGTAAAGGAAGTACCCATTCATCTTTTCTTTCACCATCCTTTCCAGTGGCAAATAAAGTCTAACAGACCCAAGATTGGAGGTCAGGAAACAGTATGAGAACTGAAATTATTTTCTGTGTGAGTCAGAAGTAACTAAGCGAAAGGATTCAGAAGCCACAATATATCTCAATTCCAACTATGCTACAGGCTCCAACGCTTTGAAAAAGTATTTTTTTATCCCTTGAGACTTTCATATACGCATACAGTGTATTTTGATCATATTCACCCCCAACTCTTTTCCCTAACTCCTTCCAGATTCATGCCCACTACTCACCCCCTCTCAACTTCCTGTCTCCTCTTCTCTCTCTCTCTCTCTCTCTCTCTCTCTCTCTCTCTCTCTCTCTCTCTCAACTGGTAAATCTAATTTATGCTGCCCATATACCCATGGGTATGGAGTCACCCACTAGAGTAGTAGTTCTCAACCTTCCTAATGCTGAGACACTTTAATACAGTTCCTTATGTTGTGGTGACCCCCAGCCATAAAATCATTTTTTTGCTACTTCATAACTGTAAGTTTGCTACTGTTATGAATTGCAATGTAAATATCTGTGTTTTCCAGTGGTCTTAAGTGACCCCTGTGAAAGGGCCATTTGACCCCCCAGGGGGTTGTGACCATTGCCCTAGAGCATGGTCAACCTATCAGGGGCCATGCCTTTAAAAAGAACCTAACTCTTCCCTCTCCAGAAGCCATCAATTGATAAATAGCTCCTTAGCTAGGGCTGAGGGCTTGGGAGCCCCTCCCCACGGCATGTGGGGACATTGACTGACTCGATCTTGTGCAGGTCTCGTGCGGCATCTGCGGCTGCGGTGAGCTCACGAGTGCAGCAGGCTTGTCACGTCCAGAACACAATGTTCCTCTCTAGTCCTTCACAGTGTCCGGCTCTCCCAGTCTTCCTGCTTCCTCTTCTGCTGTGTTCCCTCAGCCTTTTGTGGACAGGGGCTGTGACACGACCATTTGTGGCTGAGCGCTTCAGTCTTGGCGCTCTGACTAGTGATGAGTTTCTCACACTCCAGTTTTTAAGGTGGTATTACAGTACTTTAAGGTGGCATTACAGTACTTTTATCGTTTGGGTGCACAGGGAAAGATTCATATTATTAGCTAAGAGAAAATTGAGTATTTTCTGCAGTTGAATTCTGGAAATTAAACTGGAAAAAGCTGTTCTATGTTCTATTTTTTTTTTTTTTACTCATTTAAAAGTAGTAAGATGTTTCCTCCAGTGTGTCATATACTACACCACACACACACACACACACACACAGAGACAGAGACAGAGACAGAGATCTGTATTTTCTTATTCAAGAATTCTATTAGGTCTATGCACATTTTCTTTTTTGGTTTTGTAATTTGTGTTTTTAAGATTTTATGCAGAAGTTAAACTTTTATCTTTCATGTAATCACTTTTTATTTTGCCTTGTATATTGTGCAATATACAAAATTATAGTTTATTATGTATTCAGTGATTTTCTGTTCAATTCCATCTTTTTAAAAATTTATTTTTATTTTTAATAATGTGTCTGTGTCTGTGTGTGGGTATGTGAATATGACTACATATTCCTGCAGAGTCCAGAGGGGTCAGATCCCCTTGGAGCTGAAGTACAGGTGTTTATGAGCTACCTAATGAGTGTTAGGAATCAAACTACCTAATGAGTGCAAGAGCAGCAAGTGTGCCAACCACTGAACCATCTCTCCAACTCCCCATCTTTGATTTTTTTTTCTGTGTGTTTAAGATACAGATACACATTCATAATGTCTTCTGCTTCTTTTATGCAATGTATGTAACAGCAGCCTGTCATCAGTTTGATGCATGGAAATGTTTTTCCTGATATGCTCAAAGTAAAATTTTTATTTTTTTTAAATGTGTGTATGTTTGTATGAGTCTCTGTGGGGATATGTGCATGTGAATGCAGGTACCTCAGACATGAAATCTGGAACTGGGGTGCAGATATTCTTAAGATACCAGATATGGGTGCTGGGAACTGAACTCAGGTCCTCTGCAAGAGCAGCCAATGCTCTTAACCCCTGAGTTCTCCAGCTCCAATATCTTTTAATTTTTAATGGTTCAGAAATTACATTGGTTTTGTAAGTTCTCCTGATGTGGACTTACAGGACAGTGTTGGATGGTGGATGGTGTCAGTCCTTTTCCTATTCATTGTTACAGTCCTTTGGAACAAAAATCAGAATAACAGGCCAAATCTGGGAAGCAAGTCCCCATACTCCCACAGTCCCTGCGTCTAAGGTAGTGCAGGATCCATTTAATTCTATACGTCATTTGTACAATTTGTATGGGTTTTTCTGTGACATTTTCATACAAGCATATAACACTTTGAGCATACTCACCTCCTCTGTTATCTTCTCTGACCACCTGCTCCTCCTGCCCTTCCATATCTCTAATAGCCCAGTAGCCAGAGAGGGATGTTTTATAGATGTCCTTGATGGGTATGTTAATCCTAAGTCACAGTAGGAAGGATCCCTTATCAGGACCAAAATTTGGTCAACAGGAGGCAAGAATTTTGTAAGCCAGGGCGTGACAATAGCCAGGAAGCTTGGAAATTGTACTAGGAAACCATAATGTACTAGCTGGGGAATCTGGTCCTACCCCCTCTTCCTTTTGTTAGGTTCACAGAAAGAAATCTTATTTATGACCATCAGCTAGAATTCTATAATCATATCCCATAGGATCTGGTGGAATCTCATTCGTACAGGGACTTGGAGACATTGCACATGATTGAATACCTGGTTAAATCTCATCATGTAGTTCATAATTAAACTTGTGTGAAACAAGGGTGTGTGTGTGTTGTTTTGAGACTTCATTTGAGTGGAATTGAACTTATTACATCAATCTTTCCACTCTGCCTTGATTTAGTAAGGCTTCCCCAGCGTAAACTCATGGAGTGGGCTCTGCTGGGGAAGTTCGAGGTCTGCTTTTATTTATTGGTTTTGAGGCGAGGTCTGGCTCAAACCCCAGCTGGTCTCAAACTAAAGATCCTCCTGCCTCAGCTCTCTGAGTGCTGTGGTTACAGACATGCACCAGTGTGTCAGTGTGTACAATGTGGATAGAAAGAAATCTAGGCGACCTGGGGATGCCATTTTCTTTTCTTTTGTTCCTATTTGGGTGATTTAAAGAAAGTTAGAGCAGATGTAGTTGCTTTCTCTAGAAACTTACAAATGAAACTATTATACTAATATTATATTAGCCCCTGTCACATGGCAGATGCTGCAGAGTGCTTCTCTTGATTTTTTAATCCCCTGAGTTGACCAGCAAGGACTTGTCATATTACAGAGCGGGAGCTGAGGCTCTATGAGACTGTAGTCTGACCCAGGTCACACTGTGAGAAGTGGAGAGCTGAAATGGGTCAGACGTATTTGATCCAGCCTGAACTTTGCCCTCGGTCAGACGTAGTTGATCCAGCCTGAACTTTGCCCTCATCCGGCCACTTAGAGGAGAATACAGGTAGAAGATGACTGGTCCCAGACTAGTTTCTAACCTGGTATTAGGAGAGTGGAGAAGGAGGCCACACAGTAGCTACCACTGTCCCTTATTATCTTCCTCAGTACTAACGTGTGGTTTCAATTTAATTTTACTGTTATTAACGGGCCAGTACTCTGTGTTAACTCAGCATGGCACATGTACTCTTTGGTTCAGTCCCCCTGCCCCCCTCATTTCTCTTGTGAAGCCCTGGTCAAGTGTATCGATAGGGACATGTGTCTCACACACAGAATAGCAAGTCCTGTCCCTCAGCCTTAACCAACAGACCCTTCTAACCACCTGGAAGGATGGAGTCTTGAACTCTCTTAAACCCCTGCAGGGAAGAGAGGCCTGGAGAATGTTGACCCCAAGCTTTCTTGCTTCTCTTCCCACCAGCTCTTTCCTACTACCCCTTGGCCACCCTGAAGGTCACCAACTGCTTATATGGATGGCAACATCTGCCCTCCAGAGGATAGATAGATGCAGGGAAGGAGCCCACATAGACTCTGGGATTAGCTTACAGGAGAGGGAATTCTTGAGCTCTGGGCCCTGGGAGCCTGGTCTGTCATGTGGAGTGCTGGACTCTGAGGGACTCTACACCTCGTGGGTGCATTCCTGCAGAAGAGATCATGCCCACTTCTGATTGTCAGAGCACAGTCACTGATGCTTTACCCAGAAGGCTTGCAGACAGAAATTAGATCCACAGTTGGGGACTGGCTCAGTTTCCACTCTAAATGACCCTAAATTAGTAGTTCCTCACCTTCCCAATGATGCCCTTACCTCTCCTGAGCACTGCCCCATGGTTGGAAATATGCTGAGTGTGCAGAGGTTCTAGGGATGAGACCTGAGCAAAATTTGCAGCCAGGGCAGAGTGAGAAGGTGTGTGTGGCTTCTGAAAAGATAAAGCTACCCTGGAGGAGGGAACCTGCACCCCAGCTCACTAGAGAAAGGAGTGCTCGGTGCTTTTCCCTGCCTGCAGAGATGCTGGGAAAAATCACCCCTGCCATTGCACCTTTTTAAAATTTAAAGCCAGGAATTATGCCCTGAGGACCTCTTGAAAAGAAATTACTTTCCAGCTAGATTTCATGCTAGCACTTTAATTTTGTCACAGTGGTGCATGGCGGCTCAAGGGTCTGTCAGCCATGGAGGTGCCAGTCAGGTGCAGCGGCGGCAGCCACCACAGAGAAAGCGCGTCAAGCCAAAACTGCAACACCTCAAGCTCAGCCAGAAAGGAGGTAACTTTAGGCTCAAATAAGGCTTTCTTCTTGTTTTCTGTTATGATAAATACAAGTGGGTTCAAGGAACCTAGGGGGAGAGGGAATGGAAAAATGTAATATATTTATTAGCAATGGGATATTATTTTCTTGGTTTCCTTTTTTTTTTTTTTTTTTTTTTTTTTTGGTTTTTCGAGACAGGGTTTCTCTGTGTAGCTTTGCGCCTGTCCTCGATCTCACTTGGTAGCCCAGGCTGGCCTCGAACTCACAGAGATCCGCCTGCCTCTGCCTCCTGAGTGCTGGGATTAAAGGCGTGCGCCACTACCGCCCGGCTCTTGGTTTCCTTTTAACAGCTGTTAAATAATAGGTTTTAAGGACTAACAAAGGATATAAAGTTAAATATAGTCTTCAGTCATGGAAGGATGTGGCCCTAGTATATGTCATATATGAAATCAATTGTGTGTATACTAAAAATCCGTGTATGAACTGGACATATTTACAACTGTAAAATGTGTACCTTGTATAGGATAAAAAGTAGTTAACCTACCAAGAACTTCTCTGGGAGATTCTACCATTATTACTTTTAGCTTTTAACATAAAGAACATAATTGCCAATGACATGCTATGGTCTATACTTTATTAAGGAAATAGAGTGTACTTCACTCTTGGTATTTATGGGTGGAGGCAGTAGCCATTGTGTAACTGAGTGTTCTCTTCAGCAGCCGAAACCACACACTCCCACAGGGCATACAGAGGAACAGGTTTTATACAGGAAAGAAGGAAAGTAGCTGTGACTAAGTGACATCATGACTTTCCTGCCAGACAAGACAGCATTCTAGAGTTGTACAGTGTGTTAGTTACTTTTCTATTGCTGTGATAAAACACAACTCAAAGATGAGTTTGCTTGGGCTTACAGTTCCAGAGGGTCACAAAGGCATGGCAGCTGGAGCAGCATCAGAGAGCTCACGTCTGGAACCACAAGCAGGAAGTAGAGAGAACAAACTGGGAGTGGTGTGAGTCTTCGAACCTTGAAGCCCAACTCCAGTGACACACTTCCTCCAGCAAACCCACACATGCTAACCCTATCCAAACAGTGCCACCATGTAGGGACCACATATTCAAATGCCCCAGATTATGAGGGGCATTCTCAGACCACCATGAACAGTCACCATGTAAATGACATGTTTTCATTTTGTGTTTGTTATTTTTCATTGTGATTGTGATATTTTATTGATTGAAGGCTAAGAAACGGAGGTTGATTTAGGATATGGCATTAAGGATGGGTTCCAAATCCCTTCCTCTCAACTCTGTCTTCCTTGAAGACGTAGTTAGTGGTTAAGGTAGGAAGCACAGGCATCTTGGGCTGGTGGCATGCCAGGCAGGACATGGGACCTTATGTACTCTGTGGTTCCTTAAGACTTGGAAAAAGTATTAATGTGAGTGGAAGAACTGAGGAACCTGGAAGAAAAAATATTTCATTGCTGTCTTAGGGTCTCTGCTGTGATAAAAAGACACCATGACCACGGCAACTCTTATAAAGGAAAAGCATCTAATCGGGGTGGCTTACATTTTCAGTGGTTTAGTCCAATATCATCATGGTGCAACAAGGTGGCGTGCAGGCAGACATGGTGCTGGAGAAGTAGCCGAGTGTCCTACATCTTGACTTGCAGGTAACAGGAAGTGGTCTGAGACACTGGGCATGGCTTGAACATATATGACACCCCTCCAGTGACGCACTTCCTTCAACAAGACCACACCTGCTCCAACAAAACCACACCTCCTAATAGTGCCATTCCCTTTGGCTGCCATTTTCTTTCAAACCACCACAATTGCTATATTTTGCAGTGACAAAAGTCAATAATATAGATGACCTTAATATTACATTCATTGTTAAAATTAAATGAAAGTATGTCTTAGGTTCTATTAAGTAACTTTATATAATATTTATATAAAACATTAGAACATTTAGGTGGAAGGAGGATTTAAAAGTCATAGTAATCTTAGCATCTAGTATTTTATTATCCACTCAGGTACTTACTGACATGTAAACAGTATGATGCATATCATGTTACATTTTTTTCTACTGTCACCGTATATTTATAGATATTTTCTATGTTGTTTTAGTTGTTTTCCTTGTTGCTGTGACAAAATACCTTATAAAATCAACATAAAGAAGGTTTTATTTTTGCTCACAGTTTGAGGGTACAGTCTATCATGGTGGCGGGAGTGTGAGGTGACTGGTCACATTTTAATCTGCACTCTGGAAGCAGAGAGAGATAAATGCTGATGCTCCCTTTACTTTCTCCTTTTCATTCACTCTGGGATGCATGGAATGGTGCCCCCATAGTTAAGGTGGATCTTTCCACCTCGCTTAACTCAGCCCAAAATTCCCCCCACAGGCGTACTAAAGGTTTGTCTACTGGCTGATTTTATGGACTATCAAGTTGACAGTCAATCTCAAAGAGTTTAAGAGTAGTTTAGTAAATCACTATTTATCTAAGCCTACATTCCAGGCATCGGTTAAGTCTAGTTTGGGATATTTGAGATGCTAAAGTAAGGAGCATCCTGGGGGACCATTCTGATGCCAAGGTTTTGAAAGACATGGTGTGGCGTAGTGCTTGGCTTGAGCTAGGCTACAGTGCTAGGCCAGCTGCTATACTAGCTTAGGAGTCCACAGGCTTTTGTCAGGAGTTTGCTTCTTGTTTTATTTTAGTTTTAGTTTTCATAGACCACAACATCTCCTCTGCTGCTCTTTACCTTTGCTGCTACAATGTCAAGGCAGCCATAGATAAGACAAACCCAAGAGTGGAGCTGTATTCCGACTGTGTGTGTTCTCTGTCTATCTGTCTGTCTGTCTGTCTCTCTCTCTCTCTGTGTCTCCCTCTGTTTCTGTCTGTCTGTCTGTCTTTCTCCCTCTGTCTCCCTCTGTCTCTGTCTCTCTCTCTCTGTCTCTCTCTCTCTGTCTCTCTCTCTGTCTCTCTGTCTCTCTGTCTCTCTCTGTGTGTGTGTGTGTGTGTGTGTGTGTGTGTGTGTGTGTGTAAATTCGGTACAGATTCTGTTGTTTACTGGCTTTTGTTCTAGAAGTAGCATAGGTCTTTGGGTCACTGATATCTTGTAGGTTTAATGAAGAACTGAGATTTTTATTTCTTTTCATCAGCACTGTCTAGATACCATAGAATAAAATGACTGTTTGCTAACTAATGAGTTTTAGTTCCTATTATGCACATTTCAAAGGAAAAGCTTTGTGCTTTAAAAGTCCCAGAATATAACAAATGCAAAGTGTTTAAACTTTTCCACGTAGGTTTTAAAATACATGTTGCTGTGCCTACTTTGATGTTCTAACAAAGAGAGGCTTGGCCAGTGAGACCTTGGTCTCAGGTGTGGTCTGTCTGAAGGGGAAGAGAGACCGAGACCCTTGATTAAAGCGCCGCACTTCGTACTAGGAACACAGCAGAGGCAGACTAATGCAGCACTCATCATGCACAACACAGTTTGGAATTAAGCGTTAACGTGTGTTGGGGCATTTTCAAATCATATGCGACTCTTTCATGTGTAAAATCAACACGGGTTTGCAAAACGTGAGCAGGGCCGAGTGACATCCGCTTTAAAACCACTCTTGTTCTGAGCTCAGGTGTCATAGATGGAAAGCACGGTTCTAAATCCCGTTTGCACACTGATACCCTTTGTGGCTTAGGTAAGTCTTTTAGCCTAGGCTTCCTTACCCAGTAATCTGCTAACTGGCAGCCATCCACAGGAAAATGCACTTAATTTATTAGGAGTCACAGATTTTGAGGGCGAAAGACGAGAACTTGGGGGAAGATGGGTGGTCTCAGCAGGAAGATTAAGGGAGATGGCAGTTTCACCAGGTGCTGCATCTGGCATGTTTAGGTAGCAAGAAAACTCAACAGGCCTGTTAGTGTCATTATAGCGTTTTTATGTGAAAAAAGTTTGGCAGGGGCTAGGGAGATGGTTTTGGGTTAAAGGCCTGCTGAGCAATCATGAGTTGAAGTCCCTACACCCACATAAAATCTGGACACAGCTCTGTGTGTCTGTAATCCCAAGGCTCGGGGGTGGGCCAGGGGCAGGAGAATCCTTAGGGCTCACTATCCAGCCAGTCTAGCTAAATTCATAAGCTCCAGGTCGGTGAGAGACCTTGTCTCAAAAAATAAAGTAGAAAACAATAGAGGAAGACACCAGACATGCGCCTCCAGGCCTCTCCACGTGCACTGCTGGCTACATGCACCCCCCACACGTGTACATACACAGGTACCGAATATCCACACACAAAGTTCTGGAACATCTTAAGTATAATTGCTTGGTGTAATCCTCTTAGTAAAAAGAGGATTAGACCTTCTTTCTCTAAGGTGTGTAGACGTTTTTGGTCATCACAGCTGAGGTGAGGAATTATGCTGGTTTGGTTTCTGTCGCTGTGACAAAGCACTGACCAAAAACAGCTTGGGGAGGAAAGGGTTTCTTTGGCTTGCAGGTTACAGTCCGACACTGAGGGAATCCAAGACAGGAATTCAAGGCAGGAACTAAAGCAGAGACCGTGGAGGAGGGCTGCTTAGTGGCTTGCTCCCCATGGTTTGCTCACCTTACTTATATACTCCGAGACCACCTGCCCCAGTGGTCACACTACTCCACGTCAAGAATTAATCAAGAAAATGTCTCACAGACATGCCCACAGACCAGTGTGATAGAGGCAATTTCCCTCGTGAGGTTCCCTCTTCCCAAGTGACTCTCTCGTTTGTGCTCAAGTTGACCAAAAAAAAAAAAAAAAGGGCTGGAGAGATGGCCCAGAGGATAAGAGCACTGACTGCTCTTCCAAAGGTCCTGAGTTCAATTCCCAGCAACCACATGGTGGCTCACAACCATCTGTAATGAGATCTGGTGCCCTTTTCTGGCCTGCAGTCATACATGCTGTATACATAATAAATAAATAAATCTATAAAAAACAAAAACAACAACAACAAAAAACCTAACCAGAACAACAACAACAACAAAACTAACCAGAACGGGTAATACTGCACCCAGTAGATGGAGGCTAGGGCTATTAGCAAACACCCTACCTTGTGTAGGAGAGTCCCCTATAGTAAAGGATTATCCCACCCAGAATGCCAGTGGTGCTGAGGCTGAGAAACACTGGCCTAAGACAGTGAAAAGTGGTCCTGCTTTATCTTTACCATGGGCTCCAAGTATAACATCAGTCACTCTAGAAGAAATGGTTTGATGCAGGGGGGTGTGAGCATTCATAGTAGTATTTGAGGTCAACTTCTGGCTGGTTATTTCTCAGCTTTTTTTTTTTTTTTTTTAATCAAGAGTGAATGGAAGGAGGAGGTGGAAATAATGTCAATGTGAGAGGGGGGAGAAGTATGTTGTGAGACTGTCTAGGCATGGCATGACCATTCATGAGCTCATATCCACATTGGCTATCCACACAAGATTGGCTCAAAATTGCACTCATCAATATTCTAGCATAGTTGGTAAAGGGGTTCCTGAGGCCCCACCCCTCCCTGAAAGTAATTGACCATTAAAGTTAGTGGTTCCTAGGGCAGAGGGAGTCATTTTCTTCAGTCGTGTAGCCAGGGGTGAGCTGCTGAATCTCTAGTGAATAGCCCACCCGTGCCCACGCCAAGAATCCAGGTTGAATTCTGTAGGTCACAAACAAACTAAAACCCCACGGCAGTAAGTCAGGGACTTGTTAGGAAGAAAAAGGGGGTTCAGTGGGAGTGGGAGGGAGTAGAGCACATTTCATACACATGTATGAAAGAGATGGGGGGGGTCACTAAGAGAGGGCACTGAAGATGGACTGGTGGCATGTGCTGGGAAAGAAGGCAGAATATAGCTTAGGAATGGCTTCCTGTGTGACTGAAGAGACGGGGTGCGGATGCGTGAACGGTAGACTCACTGGAGCGTTGAAAGGGAAACACTCTCCAGGTGACGGAGTTTACTTGGTGGTCGATTATGTTGAGCATATGCTTTATGCACTGGGTGCTCCGAACAGTGTTTGAAGGTTGAACACCGGACCTTAATTTTAGCGTACAAAGAAACCTTAATCTGTGGAAAGCCTGACCTTGTGTACTCATAAAGCACGGGCACTTGCAGATCCTTTGCCCTCTGAGTCATTTTAGGTTTCTAGAACTCTGTGTCTCTGTCCCTGAAGAATTGGCTCTTTGTTCAAGACTGACAGGATAGTAGGGAAGTTTTGAGTTTCAGTTAATGCCAACACCAGGGCTGGAGCCTCGAGACAAGGGTCAGAGTCGGAGGTGGGTCAGTGAAGAAGTGGAGGCCCTCTGTGTCTCCAGGCAGCCAGCCAGCCCTGTGATGTCACCAAAGGGCCTGTGGGTTCTTATCAGCTGAAGAAATATCTGCCCTGGAGCAAATGAAAGTGTGGCCAACGAACTGTTTTTCCTTATGTAGGAAACCAAAAACTGGCATATTAATGTTAAACATGGGGGGCCCTGAAACCCTCGGAGAAGTTCAAGACTTCCTTCAAAGACTCTTCTTGGATCGAGACCTCATGACACTTCCCATTCAAAAGTAAGATATACTGTGTAAATAGAATGCATGGCGCATTTGTCCTCTGTGTGGCTCTGGTCAGTCATGACAACTCTTCTATCTCCTGTTGGAAAGAAGGAAGTGATATGGGAAGACTTGCAGGAGGAGAGTCAGTCAGTGAGCTCTCTCCTTGAGCCCTCTCCTTCCCAGAACTCTGGCAATTGCAGTTGTCTAAGCACAGCTGAGGTAACTTTAAGGTTTTCAAGATTTTTAAAGATGTGTTGGTGCTCAGCGCTTACCTGCTGATTACCACTCGGGAAGCAATGCTTGTCACTCCCTTGCCCTTGAGGGTGGGTTATGGCTTCTCGCCTCTTCCTTTCATTCTTATTTCTCTACCCCTTTGCTCTAGTGTTCTTTCAAAAGACGTTTTGCAATGAAAAATTAATACATGTATATGACTAAAATGAAAATAACGTATTTACCCCAAAAAGCAAACGTCCCCACCACCTTGAATTCCAGCATCAGTTAACCAGATGTAAGTGCTGCTCTGTTGGAAACAATGCATGCATGTGAGTGTGTATACACCTGTATATGTTCTTCCCCACTTCAGTATACAGATGTGAATGGACTAATGCACCTTATTTGTCACTTAGTGATTTTTGTTAAAGTATTTTGTTTCATAACATATTATATAGATCTATCTCATTTTCTTCATGACCATTTAGAATTGCATTGTATGATTATATTAATTTGTACTTCATTGGTAGACACTGTTTACAGTGTGTCAGTAAACCCTGTTTTGTGTACCTCACTGCCCACATATGCAGCCGTATAGGATCAACCTTCATTTTGTTAAATTAAGAGCAAGCTGGACTGTGGAGACGCCTCAGAGTTCAGTCCCTAGAGCCCCTGTCTTTGTCTTTTTGTTTGTTTGTTTCTTTGTTTTAAAAGCCAGCTGTAATCCCAGCACTGAGGAAGTAGAAACACACAGACCCCTGGGGCAAAGTGACCAGCCAGTCTAGCTTGCTTCGTGAGTCCCAGACCAGGGAGGGTCCCTGTCTTAAAAAGGTGGTTGGCAGAGGAACAATGCTCAAGGTCATTCTGCGGTCTACATCCACACGCAATCAAGCACATGTGTGCGCATGCACACACACACACACACACACACACACACATCTGCACCTAAATACACATGTGCCTCCCAAACACAAGCACACACACATAAGGGCATACATACATATATATGTATTAAGAACAGTGTTTGACACTGAAAATGTAGCTGTGGTAAAGAATAAATTATGCTAAGAGTGATTTCAGCTTCAGATTCATGGACTCATTTTGTATGTTGGGTTGCTAGTCAGGTCACAGGAATTCCCTCCCTTTGTCCCAACTCTCTTGTCTTAGAATATTATTAACTCACTTGCCAGCTGAGAAAGGATTGAAACGTTTATTTTCAAATAATCTATATTGTCCATTTTTTCTTACTGTCTGGTGATGTGCCAGAAGGCCACTGACGCTGGTGAGCAATTTTGTGTCTTAGGAAGGTGACTGTATGGAGTGAGTGCCTTTTCAGAGTCCTTCCAAACCATCCCAACCACAGCATCACAGTTACCTCAGCTTGGGTTAAGTAGAGCAAATGGCAGGTTACAAAGTCTTCTAAGGGCACTTTGAGAGTGGGAAAGCACTGTCTTTGGTCCAATTATAGATAAACTTATCTCAGCCTTAGCACAGAATGTACCTGGATACTCATGTAACTAAATACATTTTTCTGTGCAATAGTGAGAGGCTTTTTTTTTTCTAAGATTTTATTTTAAGCTGGATGGTGGTGGTGCACGCCTTTAATCCCAGCACTCAGGAACCAAAGTCAGGCAGATCTTTGTGAGTTTGGGGCCAGCCTGCTCTACAGAATAGGTTCCAGGACAGCCAGGGCTACACGGAAGAAAAAAAAAAAAAGATTTTATTTTAAGTTATGTGTGTAAGTGTGTGTCTGTGCATATATGGACACAAGTCCTGAGGAATCCAGAAGAGGGGGTCAGATCCCTTGGAATGGAAGTTACAGGGGGTGGTGAGCTGCCCAACATGGGTGTTGGGAACAGAACTGGAGTCCTCTGCTAGAACAGGACATGGTCATAACTGCTAAGCCATCTTTCCCACCCAATAGTGAGGTCTTGATGCCCAAGAGCTTTGGAGTTTAACCCCTGAGGTCTGTTTGATTCTCTGCTTTCCGATCTCTTCAGTTCAGCCACCGTTGAAAGATGGTTTTTGTAATAGGTGACAGCACTTGTAGCTGTTTCAGAAAAGAGAATATGGTAAGAGCCTCGTATTATTTTCTAGAGAATGTACTGTAGAGTGTACCCAATATTTGATAGATGTGTCAGAAACTGTTGTTTGAAACTTAAGCTTTGCTTAAGTTTCTCCACCGACACCCCTTTCATAACACCAAACAACAATTTTCTTTTTACATTTTATTTATTTGGTGTATTAGTGGGTGTATACATGCCATGGAGGGACCCACATGATAGAAGGAGAGAACCAACTCAACTCCTGCCAATTGTCTTCTGACCATCACATTTGGGCCAGAGTGCATACACACATGTGCATTTATACACATGCGCGCACACACAGACACACACAGACACACAGACACACAGACACACAGACACACAGACACACACACACACACACACACACACACACACACACACACCAAGTAGTAAACATAACAAAAATTGCTTTTAAAAGGGTCCTGTGTGAGGCTTGATGATGCTCGAAGCAGGAGAAGTAGGTACCCGGGCCAGGCTCAGCAACATTGCGAGTTCAAGGGCGGTCGACGCAGCTTGGTGAGAGTCCTTGCCTTGCATGGATGAGGACCCAGATTCAGTCCCTGAGCATCAGGAAACCAATGTATGCTTCCTGTGCTTTTTCTCCTAGTCCTTGTTAGGTGCAGAAGCAGCATGTAGGTTGGTATCTAGCAGCATCCAGGTCAGGGGTCGGGTATCCAGCATGTGCAGGATGTGTTCCTCAAACACTTGTGGAGTGCAGAGGTGAACTCTCAAGTCCACGCTGACTTGTTAGGGACCTCATGGCAGTATTCCTAAAGGCTGATCATGTTAGGCTCTTCTTAACTTTTACTCATGTCTTCTTTATTAGTAGAAAGTGTATCTCAGATTAAGAAAGTAAGAAAATCCTTCTTACTTATACGTTTAATGATTTAGTAAGCTGGCACCATTCATCGCCAAACGCCGAACCCCCAAAATTCAAGAGCAGTATCGCAGGATTGGAGGTGGATCCCCCATCAAGATGTGGACTTCCAAGCAGGGAGAAGGCATGGTGAAGCTGCTGGATGAGCTGTCGCCTGACACAGGTGTGTATTCCCATTACTACAGTGCTAGGTTTGCTAAAGTAGATATTCAGAGTCAGGCATGGTGGTGCAGTCCTATAATCCCAGCACGCAGCACGCAGGAGGCAGAGGCAGGACGATTCTCTGCATCAGCAATGTGTGTGTGCATGTGTACATTCGTGCGTGTGTGTGTGTGTGTGTGTGTGTGTGTGTGTGTGTGTGTGTGCATGCATGTGGAGGCCCAAAGTTAACATGTTTTGTGTCTTCCTCGATTTTTCTCCACTTTATATACTGAGGCAGGTCTTTCAGTTTAACCCGGAGCTCGCCAATCCAGTTAGTCTGAGCTAGCCAGCTTGCCCCGGGATCGCTTACCTCTGCCTCCTATGTCCTGGGATTACAACTGGCCACCTGAGTTGCCCAGCTTTTGATGTGGTTACCAGGGCTCTGAACTCGTCTTCATGTGTGTGCTGCCAGCACTTCTGCTACTGATCTGTTTCCCTGGTCCAGGTACTAGCAACTATTGATTTGTGAATGTCTATAATATACAATACCTGGTCACTTGACTGAGTTCTCCAGACATTCTCCTCTGACTGTAGACCCTTTTAAAATTACTTCCAATGTGACAAATACCCTGAAAAGTTGGGCAGTGTTTCAAAAGGAAGTTTAAAGTTACGTTGAGCTAGATTGTAAAAAGGAAGCAATATGCCATACACAGAAGAAGATGGGTAAGGTGGTCGCAGTGGCCGTTTCTTCTAGTTGGGTAGCTATTAGATGAGCATTTAGAGAAGTAGTTAGCTGTAACTCAAAGTGTAAGTCACTTGAGCAATCTTCAGCCATGCTTTCAGCTCAACGGCACCACCACTGTGAGGCAGTGAGTTGCCACGTTGGCCTGACTCTTAACAGCACACATCTGGTAACTTGTGAGAACCTCTGCATAGACTGAGACACTAAATGCCGGAATGAGCTACAGGTGGTGCATTTATTCCCATCCAAGGTGCGCGTGATTGTAGGACACATAGTTTCATAGAATACTAAAGCATGGGCCAATATGAGAGTCCTAGTTTGCCTTCTATCCCTGTGACACCGTACTGACCAGAAGCAGCTAGGGGAGGGAAGGGTTTATTTCATTTTATATTTCCCTGTAACAGTCCATCCCTGAGGGAAGCCAAAGCAAGAACTCAGGCAGGAACCTGCAGGCAGGCACGGAAGCAGAGACCATGGAGGAGAGCTGCTGCCCAGTTTGTTTCCATGGCTTGCTCAGCCTGCTTTGGGATGCCATCCAGGACCTCCTGCCCAGGGATGGCTCGCCAGTAGTCAGCTTGGCCCTCCCATATCAATCATCAGTCAAGAAAAGGCCCCACAGACATTCCCCCAAACCAGTCTAATGCGGGCAATTCCTCAAATGAGGGTCCCTCTTCCCAGGTGACTCTCGTTTGTGTCAATGTGACAACATCAACCAGCATAATGAGAAGTGTTAAAATTAGAAAAAGTTCAAGTTAGGATGTATGAAAATATGTTCATTGTAAATGCTTTCTATGGCTTCAAACTCAGGACAAGAGTGTGATCCTGGGGCCCTCAAAGAGAACAGCCTGTTAGGCAGGACCATAAGAGTTCTTTCTGAGAAAACATCGCTGAGCATCAGCTTGAAATGTTCTCAGAATCTGCCAGTCCCACTGCACAAAGGAGCCTACTCCCTCAGAAGACCATCTCACTTGGAAACTGTTCAGCTGTACTTCTCACCGTCAGGTGTGCATGGCTGTGGCTCAAGGGCTTTCCATGTACAGTTTATCTGCATAGGCCACAATGCATCTCTTTAAATATGGCAGAAAAACTTAGCTGTCTCTACCTACTCCTACTTGGTAGAGAATAAACTCTCTGATTGTTGCCAGTTTATCATGGTAATGAATCCAATGTGCAAATTATTTAATGGAAAGAAGAATTAGAAGGGCGCCAGTCTTTTGGGTTTTTATGTTAGCGTAGCATCTATCCTCATGAAGCATAGCATCCATCCTCATGAAGCATAGATAGCATCCATCCTCTTGAAGAGCCCGATCAGATGTCAGACTGGAGAAAGAAAACAGACAGGAAAGCCTGGAGTAGTGGTGCACACCTTTAATCCCAGCACTTGGGAGCAGAGGCAAGCAGATCTCTGTGAGTTTGAGGCCAGCCTGACCTACATAGTGAGTTCCAGGACTATATAGAGAGACCCTGTCTCAAACAAACAAACAAACAACAACAAAAACAGATAGGAATGCATTCTTCCCATCTTTCCACTTTCTCCTTCTCTGATCACTATGGAAAGGCTGTTGAATGCCCAGACTTTCTATGGCTTCAGTCTCTGAGGTTGGTTGGACAGAGTCCCAGGGAATTTTCTCACCTACTGTCAAATGCCTTTTCATTTTGTTGTATGGCCATACAATACAAAGACGGGAATTTACACGTGGCAGGTTCTGACATTAAGTCTCTGCTTTTGTAAGCCGTCAAAGAATCATACACTGACTTCATACTTGAAGTTGTTGGGAAGGTGATTTTTTAATTAGTGATTAAGCATTCTGTCCTTGGGAGATTTATTTTTAAAATATCCAGTACTCATTCATCACAACTTTGGGTCTAAGCTCAGTGGCTTGCCTAACAAGTCATTAATTCACTCAATGTGGCATAAAGTTGTCTTTTCTCCTTTGTTTGTTCTGTTCATTTGCCTGCATATTATACTTTTACCCACTGATTACTATACCTGTGTGTCCTTCATTCATTCATCCAACCTCCAGGTCTGTGTGTGCACTGAGCACGTGACAGATACATACAGGAAGACTATGGGCTAACTGCACTTACCCCCCAGGGAGCCGACTTGTGTGACCACTGTCACTCAGGCATCAGTCACTTCTCTTGGGAGCTACCTTTTGTTTCTCTGGATCTTAGAAGCTCTACTTGAGTTCCTAGCCCTTAGTGGGCCTTGATACTCACGATCCTTTGACAAGTAACTATCCCCTTGTGTAATACCACTCTTTGGGAGACATGAACAAGCATCTACTTACCCTGGATAGGGAATTGATGGCACACCAAAGTAGGGCTATCACCAAAGTCCAAGTTGGTGACCCAGTGAATTTCAGTCGGGTTATTTACAGGAATGGGTAAGAGTTACTTAGAGGAACAGAAATGTCTCAAAGACAACTACATCACTAAAGCCCACCGTATCATGAGTGACAGCTCACAAAAGTTGGGGAGCTTGGTGCACAGATGGCAGACATCTCAACAGGTTGAAGAACATCTTCACCAGGTGGCCTGAGCAGCTCAGCTGGTCTCTGTCTGTTCCTTCTAGGCATTTCTGCGGTTCCCTGCTTCCTCCGGGCTATGGGGCTAACTGAGGGTGATTCTCAGAAGTCTTGGCGGTTTCTCTTTCTTTTTTCTGAGCCAGGGTCTCACTTTATATTCTGTACTGACCTTGAATGTGCTGTAGATCAGGCTGACTCAATTTTCCTGCCCAAGGCTCCTGTGTGCTGTGATCACGATCATGTTCTACAATGCTCCTCCCGCCCTTGTTTGTTTGTTCGTTTTGAGATGCGGTCTAGCTATGTAACTCAGGCTGGCCTTGAACTTGCTGTGTAGCCCCAGCGGTCCTTCACTTGGCCTCCTGCTCTTGCTTCCCAGGTGCCGGGGGTTACTTGCATATGCCACTTTGCTCAATTAAGACAGTACATGTCAAGAATGAGTACTAAATTTTAAAAAGAAGTTTGAGACAGGGTCTCACTATGTAGCCTTGGCTGGCCTGGAACTTGCTATATAGATCAGGCTGGCCTCAGACTCACAGAGATCTGCCTCCTGAGGACTGGGGTTAAAGGCTGTGCCACCTCAAACTAGTTTTTTTCCCCTCCCTTTTCTGCAGTCTCTTTATGCCTGATGAGAGCAGATAATTAAGAATAAAAGCTTGCATTTTAAAGATGATCATATTAATAAAAGGTAGGCGGGTAGGATTGTTGATCTCTGAGAATAACCAAGTGCCCCTGTGCCTGCTAAAAGATGGACAAGATGCCAGGAATATCCTAACTTGCTCACCATATCAGCATTGTAGAAAATTAGGTTAGTTGTTCATTGTTCTGGCCATTACATTACGTTTGGTGACCCTGAGGAATCTATATAAAGATTAATACCTTCTCCTTCCCACTTGTGTTTCCTAATAGCACCTCACAAATACTATATTGGATTTCGGTACGTCCATCCTTTGACAGAAGAAGCAATTGAAGAGATGGAGAGAGATGGCCTAGAAAGGGCCATTGCTTTCACACAGTATCCACAGTATAGCTGCTCCACCACGGGTAAGGACATCTCTGAGGTGGCTAGAGCCCTGGCAAAATTAGCCCAGGAATCTGACCATTGAAGAAATTTGTAATTTGAATGGCAGATCTGGTCAAGTGTCTTTTTGACACTTAAGAGCTCAGGTCAGTCGCTTTGAAATCGCATGGTTCGTGTGCTTCTGGAATTATTGGTCTGTCAGCTGAGTATTACAAATGGTGGGTGGAAGGTGGTGGCTGCGCTTGGTTGCTACTTTAATACAGTTGGTTAAAAGATCAGCAATGAACTGTAATCATTTTCTAGGTTTGTTTCATAACCTTATTTTTATGTCTACCCTGAAATTCTTATTAAGAGAGTAAAGTGGATGACTGCTTCCATTTTGAAAGCAGAAGTACTCATATGGAAATATGGAAAATACTACTATTTTTACTTTTGTGTCTGTCTTCAATTATGGGCCAGTTACTGGTTAACTTAAAATCTGTCCTGTCCAGGTGCTCACACCTCTCATCCCAGGCAGAGGCAGGCCTGATCTCTATGTATTTGAGACCTGCCTGATCCATATAGAGTAAGTTCCAGGCCTGTAGCTAGAGTTTTCCTGCCGGGCCCACAGTCAGGACAAATCTCTGTCACCCGCAAGTCCCACAGCTGCTCAGACCCAACCAAGTAAACACAGAGACTTATATTGCTTACAAATTGTATGGCCGTGGCAGGCTTCTTGCTAACTGTTCTTATATCTTAAATTAATCCATTTCTATAAATCTATACCTTGCCACATGGCTTGTGGCTTACCGGCATCTTCACATGCTGTCTGTCATGGTGGCGGCTGGCAGTGTCTCCTCTCAGCCTTCCACTTCCCAGAATTCTCTCCTCCTTGTCCCGCCTATACTTCTTCCTGCCTGACCATTGGCCAATCAGTGTTTTATTTATTGACCAATAAGCAACATGTTTGACATACAGACCATCCCACAGCACAGGCCAGCCAAGGTTATATGGTAAGAGCCTATCTCAAAACCAAAACCAAAAAAACCAAAAAACCAAAACAAAACAAAACAAGAAAAACCCAACGTGAGGGCTCAAGTGAACATTTTATAAACTGCTGTGTTCTTGGTTTTTGGAATGTATTACTCCTTGCTGATTTCTGGACATTTGACTGAAGATGAAATGTAAGCTTGGGAAACTATATTCTTTTTTGTTTGTTTTTTTTTTTTTTTTTTTTTTTTTTTTTAGCCAGGTCCCGCTATGTAGACCAGGCTGGCCTTGAACTCACAGAGATCCACCTGCCTCTGCCTTCTGAGTGCTGAGATCAAAGGCATGTACTGCCATGCCCTGCTATTCTTAATTATAGGCAAAGCTTTGTTATTACCCACAAATATATTTGCATTCTCTCAAGGATTTAGGCCAGTGCATTTGTATTCCCAGTTTACCTTTGAATATTAATGTCATTATACCTATAGGGAGGAACCAAAGGCTATGGAGGAAACATTCCAAGTGTTGTGTGCCCTAAATACTGAGGCACACAAGTGTGTGTGTGTGTGTGTGTGTGTGTGTGTAGGGAGAGAGAGAGAGAGAGAGAGAGAGAGAGAGAGAGAGAGAGAGAGAAAACCTGTTAAAATGCCCAATCTTTCATATACACCCAGAAGTTTGAATTGTGATTTACTTTGGCATTTTAAAATATCTGCTAATATATTATTGGAGAATGAGTCAGATCTTAGAATTGTCAAGGCATATTTTTATCTTGCTTTGCAAAATGTCCCTCGACTTATAGATGTCTGCTCTCCAAAGTCCGTAAGTGACAATTGTTGTTGGTGTGGCAGCAGATGCACTCTTTCCCTCACAGATGGTTCTAGCTGTGTGGGCAGGGCTCAGGGCACACAGGGCTTTTCTCCAGTGCACCGCATGTGTAAGGACCAAGCATCTGTACTTCTAAGCTATGAATGTTTTAGGAAACACATTTATTCTCTGAGGCCAATGGTCTCCTTTTGCTGCTGTGTCTTTTGAACATGCACCGTGTGTTCTGTGTATTTCTCATGGCGTCTTTCTCACTTGTAACTCCCCCTTCTTAATTACTTCTTCTGGTAGGATATTGACTGTTGTCCAGTGACACGAGGGAGCTAATGTGGCTCCCAGAAGCCCTTTTGTACATCAGAAAATGATGCCCAAATGAGTGCCCAGTGAGACCTGCAGTGTGAATATGATGGGATACTTTGATTTCTATGGAGATTATTTTGTCCCTCAAATTTAGATTCTCTTACATCACTGTTTCTACTTATTGGAATTGAGTCCATTGATTTTTCTTTTTAATGCAAGATGAATCTTAGCCTGAGCAAACAATATGAGTTAAACTGTGGCTCTGTCCTGAGTAAGCTTTTTAAACTGGCAACTTAGCTATGATCCCTATGGTAAGGAGCCCAGGAAACTGGTGACAGGCAGCACACAGACATGTTGGAACTTGCTGTGTGTGAGACTGAGTAAGAGGCCCCTGTTAGGGGTGGTTTTATGGGCTTCAGGATTTGACCCCAATGTCAGCTTCCCTGCTTCATCCTGCTGCTCCTCTCCTGGACTTTGGGTTATCATCAAATCCCCTTTCACTTGGAAACACAACGTTTGTTAGGTTACCTGCCAGAGGGCAGCGTTTGTTTACTGTGTTCTGGGGAATGACACATTTTGTAAGAATTGATTAAATGCAGGGCTTTTAGACGCCCTGATAGGCTGCTTGCCCTCTGATTGCACCTTTAGAAAGGATGGCTCTGAAGCTTTCATTTGAATGTGAGAAATATTTAACTTGTAATATTGACTGAAAATGTCCAAAAATGCTCTAGATATAGAATGATGCATATTCTACCCATGAAAACCTTGTAAAATGAAGCCACTCTAAAGGAAAATACCAGGAAACAGCGGTATCAGAAGGACACAAAGCAGCATCAGCATGCTGGGATAACAGCCCACTTCTGTCTTTCTCTCTCACCCCCTACACTGCCTGTAATAGGGCTGATTCCGGTCATAATGGGAGAGCTTTTCTTCACATGCTTTCAATTTTAAGACTTGGTCCCTGCAAATTCACAATAGCCTATATTTCATAAACTCGCAGCCCTCACGTCTCTCAGGAGAAATGGCCTCAATAATCTTTGAAGGTCTGTTGAAATTGATTGCTCTTTAGTGATCTTCATTTGCAGGGTAGTTAAATCTATATGCATTTTAGAGTATTGAAAAGATCGTAATTAGACCCGGTTTCTGTATAGACACAGCTGCCTACTCTGAACTTACAATTATTGCCCTTTACCAGTCTATGCTGTATTTTCTCCACAATCGAGTGTGTCTACTAAATGGCTCCCTTGTATTTTAGGCAGCAGCTTAAATGCCATTTACAGATACTATAACGAGGTGGGACGGAAGCCCACCATGAAGTGGAGCACAATTGACAGGTGGCCCACGCATCCCCTCCTCATCCAGGTGTGTATGCCCGCCCGCCCACCCACCCACCGGCCAGCAGCCTCGGTCCCCACAGCGTCTGGTACGAGTCAACCTGCTCTGTCTGAGATGCTTTCTGAGCTTGCTGGTCCTTGCTCATGTTACATGCTGGGAATGAAAGCCATGCCATTGGATGTCTTACTTATCATGAAAAGTGACAATAAATTTCAGGGTAGGATGGTTAGGCTCTTCTTTCTGCAGATTTACATTGGTACCAGGGTTAGATTTTGAATTTTGTATTTTTCAGTGACCAAAAGAATATTAAAGATTATATGGATACACAGTATTTCCTTTTAACTTATATACCTAGATTGGATGACCAACAAATAACTTACGTCCTCCATTTTCTAAATCCCTTAAAATATCAAAGGATTAAACAGTAAAGATTGTATAGATACATAGTCAGACACATGAAAGTAAACATTTCAATGGGGGAAGTCTCATAGATCAAAAGAAAATTCTCTTTTCTCCTGTACATTTATCTTTGTAATATTCTGTCAGTAAACAATTTAATTTAGAAGAATCAGTTAAAATTACAACTCTAAAACCAAAAACTTTGAGTTGGTATTATTTTATTCTTTTTTTAAAAAAAACCATGAGAGTGGAGTTGTTTAAAAAAAAAAGTCCTGAGTCATTAAGATAGATTTTTGAGTCTGTAGAAGTTTCTGCTTTTGAGTTATTTAGGTAGAGAAATGGTTTGAAGTGGTTCAGACTATCGTTCGATTTATTTTATATTCTTTGATCATTCTGTGATTGCTGGCAAAAATACCTGAAAAGATTGGCAGCACTTAAAACCTGTGACCACTAGATGGTGCTAGACGGCATTAAAATCAGGCTGGCTTTCCCTGGAGCCGTGTCCAGTGGGTGGGTAGGGAAAGGGTTAACACTTGTGCTGGAGTGAAAACTGGAAAGAGGTCCCCTAGGGATGGGTGTCTGTGGACTGTGTGTGTGTGTCCAGTGGTCACCGTTCTCCTGGGTCCAGCCCGGGGTAGCTGGAGTGCCTAAGGCCGCGGCTGCTGCTGTGGCTGGGAAGGAGGAGTGTTGCAGGTCTGCGCTGACATGTGGCACAGGAAGAGGGGTCTGCACAGCATCTGCCTGCCCTGATCGAGGGAGTAATTAGATTTGCATTAAAATTCAGCCCTTTGAAAAGGAGGAAGCAGAAAGATGGCAAGGTCTCTTAGCCGAGGAAGTCTCTGTTCATAAAATGAAAGGGAATTTTAGAGGCATTTATCTGCCCTCCTGGATGGTGTGATTGAAGGCTCTGAGAGGCCTTGCTGCTTTCATTTTGCACAGGGGCTGTCTGTGCGCAGAAAATCCTGCAGATGGGCTTAGGTGTGTTAAGTAGCACTTCTTATTTGCCCAGGCCGCTTGAGTTTTGAAGATGGCTTAGTGACTCTTGGAAGCCCCAAGGAATTGTGTTCTTCCTTGCAATTTTACAAGCTGAGGAAATGAAAGGAAAGGGAGTAAACCCCTAAAAATCTAGTCTAAACTCAACAAAAATATAGGCTCAAATCCACATTTCTGCATGTTATCAGTACTAGTTACTCAAAATAGTCCTTTTATTACCATTCTCAATTACTGCTATTTATCTAGCAGCTGGAGTAGTTGCAGTAAATGTATGTTCCGGGATCCTACATAAACTTTACACTGGCTTCTTTATGTACAATGGCTGCTCTCTACAAATAATCCTTTCTGAGAAGTCTTACTGGCTAAACATCATGAGCACTATAAAAATAGAGCTTTTGTTTTTATCACATATTATCACACAGTATGGAGATGAGGGGGAGAAGGAGGAGAGGCGAACACAATTCTAGGTATCTTTTCTAGGTACCATTTTGTTCAATAAGGTATTTACTTACCAAAATTTGTGAGTTCTGGAATGATAAATATCTTAGTGTTCTTAGGGACTACTTACGGTAGTGACTGAACACTGATGTATATCCAAAGTATCAACTCCAAGTTGGTATGATTTCTTTAAATTTTTTATTTGGGCATGCAAAATAGTTAGAAGGATGATGTGATTGGAGAGAAGGCTCATTGGCTAAGAGCATATACTGCTACCCCAGTTCAGTTCCCAGCAACTACCTCAGGCTCACAACCGCTGCAGCTCCAGCTCCAGGGGACCTGACTCTCTCTTCTGGATTCTGTGGGCACCTTCACCCACTTGCACATTATTGCCCACCCCTTACACAAATATATATAATTAAAAGAGAAATAAGGGCCGGAGAGATGGCTCATTGGTTTAGAGTGCTGCTTGCTCTTACAGAGGACCCACAGTTTGAGTTCAATACCCACGTAGCAGCTCACAACCATTAGTAACTCCAGTCCCAGGGGATCTGACAGCCTCCTCTGGCTTCTGTGTGCACCAAGTATGCACATGGTGCGTAGACATACATGCAGATGAAACACCCATACACATAAAATGAATATCTTTGAAAATGGTGTAATGAACTACCATCTGTGCTTTACCTGTATTCACGTGTTAACATGTTTCACTTGATCTATCATTTACATGTTCTCTCTATGTGTATGTATGTATATGTCTGCATATTTTTTTCTGAACTACCTGAGAGCAGATAAACACGTACACATGCACACACACACACACACACACACACACACACCCCTTAAGATCAGGGCTGTTCTCTTAAGATAACTACAGTGCAAACATTCCACAGCAGTTTATTTTGACCCTGATGTTCCACTCCTGTCTAATTTCCGGTCACATTCCAGCTTTACCAGTTGACCGACTTCTGTCTTTTGCCACATTTTCCTTATAAACCAAATGGCCAGGAATGATTCAAGTGTAAGATGAAAGAAAGTCTCTTTAGATCTGGTGTTTCAGCACCTACCCATGAGAATCGGCAAGTGCCAACTAGAACCAAGAAGGAGCTGGTCTGGTGGACAGAGGTTTGAAGGCAGCAGGACCTGAATTCTAGTCCACATTCACACATATGGCTCGCCAGTCCTCCCATCCCCACATCTTTTCCCCCTCTGCGTGTCTAATGGGGGTTGTACAGCCTGTCATCTGTCATCATGAAGCTTGTGAGGAGGATTGCTTTGCTACAGATCCTGGACTCCTAAGAAAGATGTCATAAAAATAGATGAGTATTTTCTTATTTCGCTCCTATTTCTGGCTAATGTATTTTAATGTGATATGCCTGAGAGCCAAAGTAAGGGAGATTTAGAAAGACCCTGTAAGCTGTTTTCCTGCTAACAGCGCAAATGAGAGTCTTAAAACAACTTCTCCTTCCCATCTGTGTTTCCTTTCCATCTGGAAGTGTGCCCTGCTCTTCCCGAGGGGAAGCAGATCCTCAGCGTTCATTTGCAGAGAGCCATTAGTGAGCTTTAGAAGTTTCCCATCAAATTCCCTAGGCCCCTGAAACCATTGCCATCCATTCTGAAGCTGTACCAAATCAAAGAGACTGTACTGTTTGCATTTTTTAAAAAAGAGATAGAGTTCCAGATTTGGAGATTACTCTGAAATTTTTGGTATAGCTCTCATTTCTGAGACCCTTCCTTCCTTCTTGCTCTCTTCTCACTACCTTCTCCCCCATTCTTGGGGTTCCCACAGTGCTTTGCAGACCACATTCTGAAAGAACTGGATCATTTTCCACGGGAGAAGAGAAGCGAGGTGGTCATTCTGTTTTCTGCCCACTCCCTGCCAATGTCTGTAAGTAAGAACATTTCGTTCGGTGACCTAGTGGTAAAGGATTGGGTTGTTTCACTTTCTAAATGTGTAAAATGTACCTGGCTCCATTCTGTCCCCAGAGTAGTGCAAGAATGAATTCTAAAGTCCCAGCTCTAAAATCCCAGCCTTAGCTTGCTCAAAGACTCACTTTCTGAAACCTCCCAGCAGTTAATTCAATGCCCAATATTACAAATAGATCTTATCAATGGCCTTCTTTAAAATGATAACTGGAAGGTTCATCCTATAAGAATTTCCAACAATGGGGTTGGGGATTTAGCTCAGTGGTAGAGTGCTTGCCTAGCAAGTGCAAGGCCCTGGGTTCGGTCCTCAGCTCCAGAAAAAAAAAAAAAATTCAACAAGTGTATCAGCTAAAAGAAGTGTTCCTTTGTCTGCTCTATGGAAGGAGTGCAGTGTGCAGTTTCCATATACTGAGCTGTGCAGCCAGCTCCGTTCACACCAAGCCGAATTCTGTCTTCAAGACTTAGCGAGAACCTGTGCATTCTGGGACTCAAATTTGCTAAAACTAGGGACCACAGTGTGACCAGAGAATATACAGCTTATGACCCTTAGTTCATCATATTATATTGGGTTGTTCACTGAAATGCCATCTCCTATGCTGTGGCTGTTGCACTTCAGGAAACATGGCGATACCATGCTAGTGTGCCGTATGGTATTTGAAAGATCTTGGACTCAGTACCAGTTTTATCTGCTCGGAACTAGAATCCTGTCCCATGAACACTGTTTTCCAAAGACATAGAGGTGGGAGATTACATTTTCTTATGTGTGATCAGTCTGAACCACATGATTAATGGAACCAACCAGCCTCATGTGGAGGGTACCATGTTGCTCCTTGATGGTCACCAGAGTCAAGGTGATGGTCACCAGAGTCAAGGTGCTGCTCACCTGGAAGATGCAGCCACTACATTAGCAATAGATGGCTTTGGAGATAAATTTCTCCCATTGGAAGCCTGTCTGTTTCATTTCAGTGAGATCACATCTCCTTTCTAGTGTCATGCAAATCCTTCCAAGGATCCATTCTAGGTGTGATGAGACCCAAGGTGCCAGAGTGAATCTCCAGAGAGGGCAGACGAATATTTACGCTGGAACATCGCAGGAGCTGCCTTACAGTGGATCCTACCTGTAGCAGTTATTGTTATACAGTGCCACAGGCAACTTTGTATCTCTTTCATCCCTTCTACATTTATGTTTCTAATGATTATTTGGCCACTAGTCATGTTATAATATATTTTCTTAGTATTTCATTTCATCAATACAGTATTTATCGGGCACCTATTGTACACATCAGATGTGGGGATGAAGTAAACAGACAAAAACCTTTGTCCCTGTACAATACCAGGAAAAGATAGTTAACATAATATGAAGGAAAATAGCATGGTGGGTCAGGAGGTAATAAACACCATACAGCAGGGTGATGGAGTTAGGGAGTCAACACACCACAAAAGAGGAAAACAATTAAAATAAAAATGTCGGCTGAATATCGTCAAAGGTTCTTATTCAGCTTTCCTGTTGGGAGCACGCGCCTCACTGTTCACAAATTGTCTGTCTGCTGTCACTTGTTGGGGAAGGGTGGAGAGAGGAGGAGGAGGAGGCATCGATCATCTGGGTGGGAGGAGCTGGCGCTCTGCACCAGGAACTGCACCCTTCTGCCTTTTCCACCATGTTTACCATCAGCTCAGCCATTCTGCACTCTGTCCGTCCTGGAGGGAAAGAGAACCATCTCCATGGGTAGACCTTGCCCATCCTCCACAAACAGCATCTTCTTTTGTTGGGATCTTGTAGCTGACTGATACAGTGGTCCCTGGCCAGTGCATGACTGGAACCAAGGGACTTTCCTAACAGCGCTCCGATCCGAATGTCAGTAGTTCAGGGGACAGCCAGGGAGGGGTGTGGCTCATGTTCATCCTGTTGCTGTGTAGCCAATGGCTCTTGGTACCCTTCGCAGTGTTGGTGACTGCGTATCACTTTGTCGCTGCTGCAGGTTGTCAACAGAGGGGACCCCTATCCCCAAGAAGTAGGTGCCACTGTCCACAAAGTCATGGAAGAGCTAGGTTACCCCAACCCCTACCGACTGGTTTGGCAGTCCAAGGTAGGTACCTTTCATACATTTTCAGGCCATCGTCTCGTGAAAATCCTGCTTTATCACTTATTTATAAATGGGAATTTGGGCGCTTCCATGCCAGCAAGCTATTCTGCAAGTTAGCTGCTCGCTGTGGGCCGAAAGAACTCTGCAAAAACAGTAGATAGAAGAGGAAATTGAGTGACTGGTGGAGTTCCATCAGTTACTATCTGACTTTTAGCTTTAATGGAAGAAACTATTATTTGTATTATTGGGCCAGCCTCCAGAAGGACTCAAGGTTCCGTGTGAAAATCCTCAAACCCATTCAAGGAGGTGTAAGAGGGGCTCTCACCAGGATGGACAGATGTGTGTGCTCCGTGTATGTTGGGGGTGGGGGACATGGCGATAGTATGTTATTGACCTGTTCCATCTCTGCACTGGTCTTCCTTTCTCCTAGGTTGGCCCCGTACCCTGGTTGGGTCCTCAAACAGATGAGGCTATCAAAGGGCTTTGTGAGAGGGGGAGGAAGAATATCCTTTTGGTTCCAATAGCATTTACCAGTGATCACATTGAGACACTTTATGAACTGGATATTGAATACTCCCAAGTATTAGCCGAGAAGGTAAGTGTACCCATATGGCTTCTTAGTCCCATCATGACTTGTTTTAACAGGAAATTTTTTCTGCAATTACCAAACTATGCTATTGAAAAAAATTACTGTTTATGGGACTAGGTGTGTAGGAACACTCCTTTAATTCCAGCTCTGGAAGATAAAGGCAAACAGATCTCAGTTTCTGTGAGTTCAAGGCCAGTCTTGTATTTAGTGAGTTCCAGCCAACCAGGGCTACATAGAGAAAGAAAGGAAGAATACTTTTGGTGTAATTGTATGTACTCCGTCCTCATCATTTTGAGTATACTTCATAAGTTAATTCTACATCAGCAGTAGAAGAGGACATTTATACCTTTATCGAGTCATGTTGCCCAGTATCTCTGAAACTAATTCTTTGTTCGGTATGAGTTACTGTACTGTGTGAAGGTGAACTCTTAGACGAAAAGGAATTGAGTATCTCACCAATTCTGAGAGGAAACGTTTATTACTCTATAATTCATTCCCTGCACTTACCACAGCCGTGGTTCTTGGGCTGTTATACTGTTTCTGGTTGGGTTTGGGGCATCCGAGTCTGACATTTCAGAGAGAAGCACAGAGCAAACAGCAGCGGGGTGTGTTATGATGCCACTGACCTCGTCTATGCACTCACTTAATTAGCTGTTTGCTAACAAGTTGTGATCAATCTGACTATCGAAATAACAAATACCACTGTTGGCATAAGATGGATGTGGCGTGTCCCGCAGGGTGGAGAAAAACTGTTGCTTACCTATCTTGTAGCTTCTGAGGGCTAGCCTGAACCCTTCAGTGGCTTATTGCTGAGTTTCTGTGGGAAGTTGGAAATGTGGGGACTCGGGAAGCCCTTTTCTCCCTCCAATCTCGGATGAGAACTCATGGCCTCCCCATGTGTGACTGATGGAAATCTGGCTCCGCAGAACACTGCACCCCTTCTGGGACTGGGTGGTGGTGAGGGGCAGAGTGGAGGGTGAGTAGGGGCAGAGCTGGAACCCACTGTCCACTCCTCCACTCCTGTTACTTGTGTGTCTATGCTGGCCATCAGTCAAACATGGGTGAATTAAGGGAAGCCGGTGTTCTTATCACTAGTAATTTATGAGCAAGTTGTAATTGGCAAGATGAGGCTTCATTGTTACCCATGGGTTTCATTTATTGATGCCTTTGTAGCCCCACCATGACTTCGGCTACCTCTGTACATTCTAGAAAGACTTCGGTCAAAATAAGCCTCACCTAGGACAGGGTATTTGAACGTAAGTTTTTATCTGTGTTGAGTAATAGTTTCTGTTCATTCGTATTACAAGCAGAGGCTGTTAATAGCTAGTAACCAAGATGATTATTAGTGATTGAGAATCCCTGTAGGAAATAAAAGAAACCGCGTAGTTATCATTATTTTGATATGAAAATATAACATGCTTAAAACAACTAACTTTAAAGGTTAAAAATGTTTTCCACAATAGAAATGGCTTTTTTGCCTTTTGCTGATAAAAATAATAAAGTTCTCAGATGGTGCTGAGAAGGTGCTGGGTCAGAAGTGGGGCTCGCTCATACTCTGACCCTAAAATAGTCTTTTCCGTATTTAGTGAAATGATATTCTATCCATATTTTTTAAATCCCCATTTTCTTTTCTTAAGTACATATTTTGGATATAAGTGAGTAAATATAACTAAATGCCTATAGCCATTTTTAGCAAATCCTTGATGAATAGTCATTTGAGTTGTTTTTTTTTTTAATTTTTACTATCATATGCTAAGTGACTATAAATGCTTTCACTTTTCCAATAATGTTCTGTGGACGATTCATTGTTGCTGCATCTTCCTAGCCCACCCCCCACTGATTACTAATGCTGCTTATTCTGCTGCCATGGATGGTTTGTGATTTTTTTTTTTTTAAGTAGAACCTCCTCCATGTTGAGGTCTAGGTGTTTGCTGAATACCAATGTGCTTCCTATGTGGGCGCCTCCTTTAAGTGCCAATGTGAAAGATAGTGACTGACCATGTCTCAGCATGGATGGGAAAGAAGATCCTGGCACTGGAGTAAATCATACATAGTTATCCATTATCTGAGAATAAGTAGCTGTATCTCTTGTTGTTTGTTTTGTTATTTAAGATGGGAAAAGAATGGTACTGTGTAGCTAGAGTTTTCCTGCCTGGCCCACGGTCAGGATAAATCTTTCACCTGCCAGTCCCACAGCCGCTCAGACCCAACCAAGTAAACACAGAGACTTATATTGCTTACAAACTGTATGGCCGTGGCAGGCTTCTTGCTAACTGTTCTTATAGCTTAAATTAATCCATTTCTATAAATCTATACCTTGCCACATGGCTCGTGGCTTACCGGCATCTTTACATGCTGCTTGTCCTGGCGGTGGCTGGCAGTCTCCCACCGCCTTCCTGTTCTTTTAATTCTCTCTGTTAGTCCCGCCTATACTTCCTGCCTAGCCACTGGCCAATCAGTGTTTTATTAGCAACACATTTGCCATACAGAGAAGAGAGGGAACAGGAAGGTGAAAGGAGAGACTGGCTTCAGCCGCAGCGAGGAGAAGGAAGATGTAAAGTACCGGTAAACCATGAGTCACGTGGCAAAGTAGAGATTAATAGAAATGGGCTAAATATAAGAGTAAGAGCTAGACAATGATATACCTGAGCTAATGGCCAAGCAGTTTAAATAATGTAAGTATCTGTGTGTTTATTTTATGAATGGGTTCGGTCAGGGAACCAAGGACTGGTGGGACTTGGGAACTGGAGACTGGTGGGACTTGGGAGCTGGAGAGCTTCTCTCCAGCAACAGTACTGAACAATACCCAGATTTTTTTCTTAGATTTTTCTCTCTAAGAGTTTATTTTAAAACCCACTGAATCTGCACTGGATTCAGTTTAGATTCAATATGACTTAGAGTCCATAAATGAATTTCCTTCATTTTGGCACTTACTTGGGATCAAAGCAAGTAGGAAATTTACTTAATTACAGCCACATTGACCTAGATGGAGTCTGTAAGGCTTGCCTTAGAGAGGCAAAATAAGAGCAAGAGTGTGGTACGTGGACTTGACTCAGCGGTGAGAATTCCATCCAGTACAGCTGCAAGCATGGTGTGGAAGCATGTCACTTGTGGAAGGGTGCTGGGGCGGGGCTTACACAGGAACAGAGGCGTGGTTTCTGGTAACCTGGTCAGCCTGACCGACCTTCACGAAACGTCTGTGACCATTCGAGGTCAGACATGAGCGGTGTGCGAGTAGTTCTGCGTGTTGATTCTTTTGTAACACTCGGTGTCTTAAAAAAAGAAGAAGAAGGAAAAGAAGGAGAGGAAAGGAGACTAAAACGAGTCTGTGTTTTCTTCCCCTTCTCCTTTGATTCAGTGTGGAGCGGAAAACATCAGAAGAGCGGAGTCTCTTAATGGAAATCCATTGTTCTCTAAGGTACGCAGTGTTACAACCGTTTTAGTAGAACACAGCGCAGAGTAGTCCTCTGAGAAACTCGTGCACAATATTGGTTTTCTCACATATTAGTACATTTGGAGTTCCAATTAATTACAAAACTAAGAGCAAATTTCTTCTCCTCCTTTGTCCTTTAGGTAGCCCTTATTTTGCCCACCTACAGCTGCCTAGTTTTAAGTCTGCTTTACAGTGAGGAGGTGCAGTGGGTGGGGTAGGAAGATCCATTTCCTAAAGTCTCCATTTTGACTCTACCTGAGCTGACGTTGCTCCAGGACAGACTGTGTTTTACAGTTCTGGTCCACTCCGTTGAAAAGAAACTGCAACCAGAGCAGTTTTCTCAGGATGCGCGGAGGACTTGCGCACAGGGCCAGCAGACTTCTCCCCTCAGATGGCTCTACTCTGTGTCTTGCAGGCCTTGGCTGATCTGGTACACTCACACATCCTGTCAAACAAGCTGTGCTCCACGCAGTTGACTCTGAGCTGTCCGCTCTGTGTAAATCCTGTCTGCAGGGAGACTAAATCCTTCTTCAGCAGCCAGCAGCTGTGACCCTGCCTGAGGACCCGTGGGATTTGCAGATGCACAACCTCCAGACACCTCCAGTGGGGATGGAAGCCGCGTCAGCCTGTGCACAGCCTTTGGGCACAGACCATGATTTCTTTCTTGCCTTGTTTTAGTTTAGTTTGCTTTAGTTTTTGCTTCCCCATGTAGTCCACGCTGGCCTCCCGCTCCCATTTCCTGAATGCTAGCTAGTATCACAGACAGGCAAAATTGTGTTTCTTGGGGAACAGACTCTAAAGTTCTTACTGAGGTTTCTATTTTCATACACACTTACTGTGAACGCTCACAACCCTTTCTGGGGTCAATTGACTCGAGTGGTGTGTCTACTGTGACATTCCAGGAATGAGTTGTAAGTTTCTATCTTATGAGACACACACAGATTCTGGACTTACTGCCCCAAACAGCCTCCTAAAATAGTATGGCGAGCCCCCTCTATGTGCTGCCCGTGGTCTACAGCCTCATGGATGTAGCTGAAGTGAAGATAGTTAATGTATGAAATAGAATTTGTTGAAGAATTGGGCTTAGGGCACATAGCTTAGTGACTGTGTGCCTGCCTAGCATGCATGGGGCTCCCAGTTTGATCCCCTGCACTGCATGTAGATACTATGTTCCCTACTCTTTCCCCAAGTCTGCGAGTGCGGGAATGCTGGTGAGTTGGTGCCGTCACTAATATGGCCTCTATTGCCAGTCATTGGCCACTGTGGTGTCTGTGGGAGAGTCTCGCTTTCTTCCCCTGAAACTAAAACAAGTGTGCATTTCAAAGTGCTCTGAGATTCCCCAGGCACGAAGCCTAATAAACGTGTGGAAATTCAGTCCTTGCTGTGCGTGCCTTAGTTTGAGTTCATGGTGCCCCAGGGAAGGTGGGGCTCCGTCTGCTTCCTGTCTCCAAGGACCATGCCACCAGGAAATGCGGCTGATGGATTTGGTCTCTCTATGGGGCCAAGGAGCCTCCTAGCATCACGCTGTTCTTGGTTGAGTGCCCCTGTTTTCTGCTCACTTGTTTGAAAATTGTTTTATAAAGTCGACTATGTCTGATAACCTTGAATTTTCTTCATTAATAAGTTTTTATTATAAAATGATGTAGTCATAGAATAGGTCATTTGTAAAACACAGAGAAGAGAAATAACCACTCTAATGTAATAATTATCATTTTATTCCAGCCTCTTCCTGTGGATATTATATATATTGATTCTTTGAGAATTTCAACATAGTCCATCATCGTTGCCTTCCTTTCCCCTCCTAACTTGTTGCTGCCTGAATGTGTAATGAAAAGTTGTTCTAAAAGTGTAAAAATTATGTCAGAGCAGAATCTGATATTCTGTATTTGGATTCAAATGGATTTCAAAGTCGCTGGGATCCTTGAAAGATTTGTAATAATCACTTTCTTTGAGACTTTGTTCTTCAAAAAGAATATGTCTTTGAGCTTTTTTTTTAAAAAAAAAAAATAGAAAAACAGTCCATAAAGTGGAAGTAATTAGGAGGATACATAGATATTCTATACTGAGGATTCACTATTAATAAACATTATGGCTTTAGCCTGTTTGATTTGTGCTCTCTCCTAAAACTGATCCAAAATGACTAAACGTGGGAGTTTACTTCGTAATCCAGCAAAGAAACACGCTTTCCGCTCGCTCTAAGACTGTTCTGACACTGACCGTGACTTTCAAATTTGAGTAGCGTCTACTTTTTGTTTCTAATTTGGCTTTATCTTCATTAGTAGGCAGTTGATAGAGAAAGATCAAAGGTCTGGGTACTTTGTAATGTCCCTGTGTCCATTCCATCACCTTTCGGGGATTAGGTCTAGAGCCGACTGTGAGTCCCGCAGCGAATGGACGGACGTCTCAGGGTTAGTGGCCCCTGTTGGCAGGCACTTACGCTCATGGCCATTATCCCTTCCTCAGGGAACCTGCTTGTCGTCAGTCTTGGCTCTTCAGCAGTTTTTCAGATGAAAACACGTTGGCATGGAGATATGGCTGGAAGTGCCAGTTCAGAAGTCCCTGCTAGAGTATCTGACGTGTGCCCCCCTCCCCCTCGTTTGCAAAGCCAACTTTGAATGAGTTGTCTGGAATTTTATCACTGGCCCTGACTTGGGAGCAGACTGCCCTCTGAGAGGCAGTTACGGGGATCACTCTCTGTGGCACCCTCAGCTCTAAAGTGTTTCCTTTGACTGTTCGCCATACATAGGTGAGGGTCACATACCGGGGCAGCATTTGGCAGGATGGAAATCTTTTTAGCACTGATGAGTCTTTGAGAGCTGTTATCCTGTTTGTCAGCTCTGAAGGACAAATGTTCGCCCTGGTAATTGGCGATGAATGGCTGGTGCAGTCTTGAGCTGCTATCTGTACAGACCTGGCTCTCAACTGATCCAGAAGATCGGTGGGTGCCGAGAAGGTTCAGTCCGATGGTGGAATTGCTAGAAGCCAGGAGGATGCTCTCCCACAGACCTGTGTGAAGGAGCCTGCCTCAGAAGTGAACTCACTGTTAACTTCAACCTCGCATCAGGGCTGAGTTAGTGTTGATGGTAGAAACCCATGCCTTTTGATCCCAATGCTTCCTCCGAGTGCATGTGCCTGCTCACATAACCCCATGAGCAGAGTGTAATGTTTCTGTGGGACTCTTGCTATTTTCATTATGCCTGAAATCAGCAACCACCACTTATGAAGAAAAAGTGAGCTTTTCCATCTCAAGATGCCCAGACTAAGCCTGTCAACAACTCTAAGGTAATAGTAGGACTTTTATATTTTCAGCCGATCTTGAAAATGCATTTCCCGTTCTTGACGTGGTAGAGTAGATCATCTAGAATAAAGTCCCTGCATTTGGCTTCTCCCTTTAACCTGTTCTCAGACTTTTTGGCCTATGATTCAAGAAGCCATAGTTAAAGTACGTGCTTGCCTGGTGAGAGTAGATTTATCTAAACTATGTTGTCACACCATGAGGAGCAAAGGGGCATCCTGTGCCAAGTGCCCAGTAGGGCTGTCAGAGAGACCCCCAGCCTGCTGGGGTGAGGGTGGCCATGTGGCACTGCAGCCCGAGGCTGTACTGTTTGCTCCCCTGTCCTAGGGAGTGAACTTGGGTTGCTTCATGTGGAGGGCCAACTATGAAGCTGGTAGCCATTAAAAAAAAAAAAAAGCAAAGGTGTGTGTATTCACTCTTTGCTCTCGACCATGGATGTGATCCCTGACTTGGCTTCCACTCAGTCATGCACTGTGACCTGCAATTGAAAGCCAAATAAACCCTTTCTCAACAGAGTTACCTTTTGTCAGGGTATTTGGTCACAGCAACACAATGAAACCAACACATGCGTGCGTCTGTGTGCACGGGTGCGAGCATCTCTGGCCTCGTTGTCAGGTCTCTGTCCAAATCCTGAAGAAAGCACAGACTGGCACAGCCCAGTCTGGAGGGCAGGAGAAGTCCATTAACAAGATAGAGCGGACACTGTAGGGGTGTCTTTCCTCACAGTTCTTCTGTTTTTCAGTTGAACGAAGAGAGGGGGAGACATTTCTCAGAGTACGGCACTCACGAACATTGCTTTCACTTTTCTTAAGGTTCTGTCCTAGAATAGCTTTGTGACCGTTATTCACAGGGCCCTCCTTCCAGGTGCCTTGTCACTGAGATTCCCTGGGAGCCTCCCCTTTGTAACTCCTCCCAGTCCAGGAGGTTTTCAGTGATAGCCAAGTTCCATTTATAGAGGCCAGGATCACAAGATTTCTGAGTACATACGCCGAGTGGATTAAAACAGAAGTTGATTTGGCTCAAGAAGCAAATCACTGCCAGGTAAAACAGGCAATGGTGTCCCCCAGTTATGTTGAAGCTTTCTGTGCCTACTTTAACATGCCTGCATTTGGCTCAGACCGTGGTACCCGGCAAGTTCTGATGCTTTGAGGGGTTCCTTCCAGCTGCTCACCTGTGTGCCTCTTCTCAAAATGCATTTCTTTGGGAAATTAGGAAACTGGGAAGTTACAGAGCACTGGGCTGAGAGCTGCACACCCTTGAGAAGCAACTTGCTGTGGCTGCCACTTGCTGTCTATCTTGTGAAGAGAGATTCTGGGAGGCATTTGCCTCTTGAGAACACAGGTGTAACATTTTGGGGACCCAGGAGAAGAAGGGATGTTTTTTTTTCCTTTGATGTGGAAGCCTTTCTACAGGGAAAAGTTGAAGATAATCATATATACTGAGATAATCAGTTTTGTACACTTTTCTTTAATAGTACTTTGTGGTTGTTTTTAGCTGAGTTATTAGCCTCCATTTTTAGTACAATGAATTAGTCTATAGTAGGCGATTATGATTGAATGTTGGAATTACTTTTTAAAAATTTATTTTTGTAATTTTTAAGTGTGTGTGTATGTGTGTGTGTGTGTGCATTCCCACAGAGGCCAAAGGTGTTTGATTCCTTGGAGCTGTACTTACAGTGTAAGCAGCCTGACATGGGTTCTTGGAAACAAACTTGGGTCTTCTAGAAGAATAATATATACTTTTGGCCTCTGAGCCATTTCTCCAGCCCTGGATGTTGGAATTAAAAACCTGTGTGGTGGAGCTGGGGCGATGGCTCAGTTGATCAGCACTTGCTGCTCAAGCACAAGAACCTGGGTTCAGATTCTCAACTCCCACAGCAGAATCAGGTATGGCTGCGCGTGCTGATATGGCTACACTGGGCACAGGACAGAAACAGGCGAATCCTAAGGGTGGAGGGTTGAGGATGGTATCCCATCGTCAACCTCAGGGCCACATGGATGAGTGCTTCGACACAACATGTGTAACACACACACACACACATACACACACACACACACACACACACGAGAGAGAGAGAGAGACAGAGACAGAGACAGAGAGACAGAGAGAGTTAGTTTTGTAATAAAGTTTGGTTTGAGCCTTTATTATAAGCCCGTGGGCAAGGATTTAGGTCCCATTTCCGTGTCTTGCGACTTATCACTCTGATGTTCTGTTTCCAGACATTCACCCTCAGTGGGCTGCTTCTCCCTACATACAGTTCAGACTGTCCCCTCCAGTCTCCCTTGTGAGCTAATGTCCACCTTCCCCTCATGTGACGACAAGAGGGCTGGAGTGTAACTCAGCCGTAGAGTGGAGCCTGGTGGGTACCAGGAAGGCCCTGGACTCCATCCCCAACACTGAAGAAAATGAACAAGAGGAAGAGGCTTTCATAGATTTCACCCCGAGAACTCATGGTATATCGAGTATTTTTTTCATTTCCTTTATTTGAAAGCATATTGGTGTAAGGAGTGAAAGTGACGCACACGCTGACGTATAGCCAGTTGCCGCATTCTCCTATGACCTCCAGTTAAACAATAGTAAGAGAAAAGGCAGCGTTCAGATCCCATCACTTCTTGTTTATTTTACTATATCTTCCTCGTGCCTGTGACATGACAGAAGAGAAAGAATTGTATCACACACGCTGAGGTGTGGCTCAGGGTGTTCAGGCATGAGTCCCCGGCTTCAATTGCCAGTGTGTGGAGGGCACCAGACAGCAGCCTGTTTACCTACCTCATAGCATGGCCAAACTAGAGAACTCCGCAGCCTCCTCACACTTCTCAGCTTTGCTGCAAGAGATGAAACTCCTGCATTTCTGAGATGCTTTCTTTTGTTTCATGAAACAGCATTGTCCTTCACTGCAATCCCTTGATCCTCTGGAGCTAGGAATATCTCCAGGGTTTTATGCCTGATCTCTTCCATAGTCCATCAAGGCCAAGTACCAAGCTTGAGCCATTATGGTGTCCAATAGAAAAAGTTAACCTGGCATCACCGGCCCGAGAGCCAAATGTCTCTTCAGGAGCTTGATCAGACATTTTGTAGCAGCTGGGGAGCATGAGGCACAATCTTTTTTTGAAATACTTCTATTGGTTCCCACCACCACCCAGACTAAGGACACACACAGCCACCTTCACACCACCTGAGCCAAACTGTCTCTCCATCATGTTGAACTCCCAGCTACGTCATCCTCAAGTCCAGAAAATCTAGAGATGTTTGTCCAGGAGGGAGGGCTCCCAGGACTGGGCAGCTTCAAGATGGGAGCAAACAAGCCTCCAAGGTCTACACTTGAGCAGCCTCACCTAGGCACAAGACTGGAGGTAGTCTGTAGGCACCTGTCTCCGGTACCCAGAACTCAGTTGTCTTGCTTTGACCATGGCTTGGAGTCATCAAGTTTGGATATAGCCTAGGTGTACTTGAAAGTCTAAGACTCTGCAGAGGTACCAGTTTTCTAAATAAGATGTCACATTTTAACTCATGTTCATAGTTTGCTTTGTCCTGTGTACCTCAAGAGTCTGGGTAGGTTGGCCTTCATTTCAGTGTGTAGACTTTCCTTTCTGAGATCTCCAGTGGGATCCTAGCAAATGTTAAACAACTGGCTCATTCCTTCTGGGAGAAAAAAAAAAAAAACAAACACCCTGATCTGTAGTATTTGCTGATTTCCATCATGTAAATACCCCCACTACAGCTACTCTAGGTCACCAGACGTAGAGTTGGGATGAGTTGCCATATTGGCTTTATGAGCCAGCCCAAGCTAACTTCACCCCACTGCTGACTCAGTTCCTCACCAGAGGCCCTTCTTTGTATGTGTTCTTGAATGTTCCACCATTTCATTGCCTGGCTCTCCTAAATAGAGCAGAACCTTGAGAACCTACAGATTAGTGGGGGTGGTGGGGAGCTAGAGAAGGAGTAAGGCAAGCTGTTTTTGGAAACGTTCAGTTCTATCCTTTCTTGTGACAAGAGAGCTTAGAGCAGCCTTTCTGTGGCTGGTGACCCAGGGCAGCCCTCCTCAGAGAGGCCTGGGTGCTGGTTGTTATGGGCCTTCGTGTGTGTGTGTGTGTGTGTGTGTGTGTGTGTGTGTGTGTGTGTAGCTGCATTCTTTGTACTATTCCCTTCAATTTTTGTGTGTGTTTGAAATTCCTTAGAATTATAAAATAACTGTCCTGCCCACCTCCTGAAAAGGTTGGTGTGAAAAATCATCTGAGACGATGCGTCTAAAACCACAGTTCAGACTAGAATGGGCTTTGTGTGTGCAAGGGGGCTGTTATCAAGTTCTCTGTACCCATGAATATTTGAACACATTCCTGGTCATAATGTAAAAATATGAGTCTAATTTTATACATACTTTGTACATGCTTTACACACTTTATACACACTGTACCCATGAATATTTGAATGTATTCCTGTCATAATTTAAAAATATATAAGCCTGAGTTTATATATATTTTATATACACTTTAAACTTATAAAAATGCTCATATTGTTCTTGTTCTTCTAAGGCCTATTTCACTGATTAATACCTCTTAGACATAATAATTCACTTGCCATTATATATTATTTTACAATACACCTTTCAATGGCTACAGCAATATTACATGACTATGACTCGGTTACTGAGACTGCTTATTATTTTCATTTTCACTTATTACTAAGCAGTGGTTTGATAAATATCTTTATAAAAAAAAAACTTTAGGTATATCCTCAAATGATTTTCCAGAGGAAAATTCCTGAAGGTGAGTTTTCTGGATCAAAGGGTATACTTGCAGATTTTTTTGCAGAAGGATGAACTGTACAGTGTTTGAAATGTGTGTCTGTGTGTGTCTCTGTGTGTGCATCCTTCTGTACTTGTGTGCTCATGTGTACATGGTAATAGCCCAGTTAAAAAACAAGCCCAGTGACTTCTTTTATTAATTTGGCTAGCGGACTGCTATAGTTTCCAGTGATGACTGTTCTAGAAGGTGGACTTTTTCGGTTTTTAAGAACATTTATGAGGAGCCTGGAATCAGGATACTGTAAGTTGCATGCACAGGCAGAGCTTCCAGCAACCTAGAGATCAATTCTTTTGTCTTGACCTTTCTGTTCCTTATTGCCACTTACTTTGCTCACTTGCCCTGGCTGTGTCATGGGCAGAAATAAAAGACTCTAATGCTGGCAGTCTTCAGTCATCAGTAAATTTGTGAAGATTTTGAATGCTGGGAGAAATTGGAAATTCAGGTTGGAAAATTTGGGGAAATTGCGCGTTGATTTCACTTACCCTTTACAGATCTGCAGGTCCCCAAGCATTGCCTGTGTGTGTCCCTAATGCCCTTCTGCCCCTGTGGGGCTCTGAGCTGTCCATCACAGCCAGGCATGCCTTGGCTCAGGTAACCACTGTATTAACACAATTGTCCCCTTACAGAAGGTCAGCAGGGAACATGTTCCTTCCTGTTTCTACCCTCTTGAAGGTTTTCATGTCCATGCTAATCCACAGCGGGCCTGGGCGAAGGCCAAGATGCCCATCAATATTTTAAAGCAGTGGTGTTATAAAATTTATGGAAGACGCACAAAGGACAATTCCCTGAAGTGACGAGCCTGCTGAGAAGGGATATTGGCTAAAAGGAGATTTCCCACTTTGAAACAGTGTGAGATCGAGTGCCATGCTGAAGAGGCCCTTTATATGCATGGGGCTCAGAACTGGGTGTAGAGTCTGACCTGGTTTCCAATCCCACCTACAACTGTTAATTTATTTGGTTATCTATTAACGGTCTCCTGGCAGCTTACTTTTATGTTTAAAATTAAGTGCTTGATTGATTATTTTCTAGAAGCGTGATGGGCTGTTGTTCTATGCTTAAGCCAATCCATTAGTGGGCTCTCTCATTACTGATCTTTCCTTCCTTCCCAGGTTCATTGTGCTTGTGTGTGTGTGTGTGTGTGTGTGTGTGTGTGTGCACCCGAAGGTGGTGGGGATAGGATGGAGGGCAGAGTACAGCTATCTTCATTCTCAAAGTAGAAGAAATAGTAGTGTTTATTTTTAAAATCCCAATGGAATTTTCAGTAATCAAGGAGTAATGTTCATAGGAGGAAGCAGTGTGCCAGAGAATTTTATACAATCATGATTTCATTTATCAAAATTCTTAGCAGAAGTCTCTATTATTGGTCTCTCT
>CABHPH010132669.1:3918-26546 GCA_902168325.1 Peromyscus nudipes | reverse complement strand
GCTGGGTGGCTGGGTGGCTGGGTGGCTGGGTGGCTGGGTGGCTGGGTGGCTGGCCCCTGAAATCCTTCTCCTTTTCTGGCTGGTAGCCCTTCAATCCTCTCGTCCCAGATTTCTCCTATTTATACTCTCTGCCTGCCAGCCCCACCTACCCTTTCTCCTGCCTTGCTATTGGCTGTTCAGTTCTTTATTAGACCATCAGGTATTTTAGACAGGCACAGTAACACAGCTTCACAGAGTTAAACAAATGCAGTATAAACAAAAGTAACACATCTTAAAATAATATTCTACTACATAGTGTAGTATGTAGCATGATCTTTTAAAATGTGTGTATAGATGTAGACCGGCTAAGCCAAGCTATTTAGCATATGTATTACTTCACATACCATTTTGTTGGTGTTGTGAGAATCCTTAAATCCCTTCTTAGCAATTATCAATAAATCTATGATTGTCAATGAGCTATGAGTCACTCCTGCCCTAAATTCCAGAATCCTAGGACATCTTCAAATTTCAAAGTGATATATCAACTCTTCAGAATTCCTGATTGCAAATCATTTATAATTAGAAATCGATACTGATGCTTTGTTTATTCAAATTATCCTTGATTATTGCAAACTTTACTTTCCCATTTTTATGTTAGTGTCCAGTCTCTAAAATTATGCAGAGAAAATGTCACAGCCATGGTTGAATTCAATGGTCATTGTTGCCTGGAATATCAGTGGTCAGTAAACATTTGATTTTTTTTTAAATATTTGTATTTTCTTGAAGCTTGTGAGTTGGTTTAGTAAACAAAGTACTTGCCACATGGGCGTAAGGAATAGGGTTCAGGTCTCTAGAACCCACATAAAAGCCAGGCAGGCATGGTGGGTACCTCTGCAAGAGGACAGGAAACAGGGATCTCTTGGGCAAGCTGGCTTGCTAAAGTAGTAGGAATTGGCAAGTTCCAGGCTCATCCAGGGACCCTGTCCCGATGAATAAAGTAGAGAGTGGTTGAGCAAGTTGTCCAATGTCAGCTTCAGCTTCTGCACACAGGAACACACACATGCACCAGCAAACACCTATGTACCCCACACAAACAAGCATTCTCATACACACACCACGTACACACACATACACATGCAAATAATATTATATTTTCCATTATTCACCTTCCCTTAGTGGAACTGAAGGTTGATCAATACAGTTTACAGCCCAAGTCAAAAAAAAAAAATTAACCCTTTTCTCACATGAATCAAATTCCGATCTCTTTCGAACAGACCTAAGCATCTCATGTTTTCTCTTTACCATCTCCTCTTCCCTCTCACTGATGATAATAAAGGGCAGTTAACAGTAAATGTATGAAGTCATTTTATTATTTGAGAGCATTCCCCTATACACTCTTCTCAGCCCCTTCTTATACTTTATATTATAGTGTTATTTAAGAAAAGAATTACACTTCCATTCCCATGCCAATTATATTTACAGTGGTTTCCAAATTACCCAGACATTAGAAAAGAGTGAATGTCAGATTAAACCCCACCGCACATATGCCACGTGTGAACCACTCTAGTGATTTTACAGAATGTCAACGGAACCGAGGTTGAGTATAATTAGGTAATTCGCAAAACTGACTCTTGGTCTAAAAGCTAATAAAATACTCTTAACACGCCCTTGTACTTATATCCTCTTGAGCTAAGCAGTATGAGATTTAAAAATATTAAAAACACAACTGTGTTTCGTGGAGTATTTTTACTGGTTTTCTGTCTGTTAACATCTCAGTTGAAATCTTAAACAGAACAAAACAGCTGACTTGATTTGTTGACATTTAAAAAGTCTCTGGCTCTTTGTGATAATTACGGGAAGTGCTAATGGTATTTAAATTTTATTTAGTTATTGGGCTTCTTTAGAGCTAGGTCCAGGATCCAGAGTGCTTTATGAAGAGTTTGATAAGCCCCATTATTCAGAAAGCAAGAATCAAAAGAATTCATTTAGCTGTGCATAACTTTGTAGTGATGCTTTTGCCTACACTTAGGAGAAAGAGGTCAGACTTCTGCTAAGTTTAATACTAGTTGCCTCCTTAAAGGCCCAGTCTCCAAATATAGCCATGTTGGGGGATTAGCATTTCAACCTGTGAATTTAGCAGGAACATAATCTCACCCACAAAAGGGCCAAGGATAAAAGGGTATAGCAGGTGGGGTGCAAACTCGAAACACAGCTGGTACCAACGGAGGAGGGTAGATCAATATAAGATGGACTCCTCCACGTCCCTCTGTGGATAGGTAACTTTCAGGCACTCTCTGACTCTACTTCTCTGGGTAATTAATATTCTTTAAAAATAAATTGCCAGGCAGTGGTGGTACATGCCTTTAATCCCAGTATTGGGGAGGTAGAAGCAGGCAAATCTCTGTGAGTTTGAGGCCAGCCTGGTCTACAGAGTGAGTTCCAGGACAACCAGGGCTACACAGAGAAACCTTGTCTCAAAAAAAAAAAAAAAAAAAAAAAAAAAAAGATCTGACTTTGAAGAAGGGACATTGTACTACACAGCAGTTCTCAACCTTTGAGTCGTGACCCCTTGGCAAACCTCCATCTCCAAAAGTATTTACCTTACATTTCATAACAGTAGCAAAATTACAGTTATGAAGTAGCAACAAAGACAATTTATGGTTGGGGGTCACAACAACATGAGGAACTGTATGAAAGGGTTGCAGCATTAGGAAGGTTGAGAAGCACTGGACTACAGTGTAAACCCCAGCAAGGAGCCAGGTGGCCAGGTGCAGCCAGTGAAGAGCACCCCTGGGTTCCTCTATTGCATCTCTGGGTGAGTCCTGAGTGCACTGAGGGTTCTGAGCCTCACACACCCAACACAAGGGTGGAATGGCAAGGAGCCAGTCAGGAGCCAAAGGAAGAGGGAGGAGAGCTAGTGAACTATCAGCAGATGCACTTAAAGGTGCACAGAGACTTCAATTAGCCATGGAGGAAACAGCCGAACTGATACGAACTTGACCTAATTGCTGGGCACATCACTCTTCTAAGACAAATGATTGATTGCTTCAACAAGTTCTGGTGATTACAATCGATGTATTTACATACGACATTTACTCAGAAAGGAGAGGACTAGTTCACTAACAAAAACTGGGGAAAAAAATATTTAAAACCCAACAAAAGACTGTATCCCATACCTCCTAAGCCTGTCTAAAAATGAAGTTAGCTTCTATGATAATAAATACAACTCTGACCCTTCTTTTAAATGTGCCCTTTCATTCAAGATTTAAACTAGCCTGGCCACTGCCTGCATTGGCAGTCATGAGTGTTTTGAGACACAGCACTGCCTTATTCCATATGCCATCACGTTCCAAGACCAGAAACGCACCCAGCCCAAACGTGGCTTCTTTGTTCTTGTTCACTCCACGACCATTGTTCTAACCAATTATTGGAAATACAGAGATCTAAAGTATCATAGGTCAGAAGTCTGACACAGGTGTCTCCAGCCTACAGTAAAGGCAGGGAGGGTCTATACTCCTTCCTGGAAGCTGTTCAGAAGAATCCTTTCCCTTGATCATATGGATGGAATTTTGTTCCTTTGAATTGAGGCACTGAGCTCTCTGCCCTACAGCTCTGTAGGGTACCAATACTTCTTGCCTGGTCATCTCCTTCTTCCGTCTTTAAGGCTGCAATGACAAGTCTCTCTTGTGCTTGAATCTCTCTTCTTATTTGCTTGGCATCTATGTGATCAAGATAGGAAATGGTTTCCCACTGCACATTCTTGTGTGTGTGTGTGTGTGTGTGTGTGTGTGTGTGTGTGTTTACACATGTGCGCATGCACCCCATGTGTGTGTGGAGGACAGAGGACAACCTGGGGTGTCATTCCCCAAGAGCCATCCACTTGATACAGAGCCTCTGGGGCCTGGCTTGTAGAGTAGAGCAGTCTGGCTGACTAGCAGCCCCAGAAGGCCTTCTGTCTCCACTTTCCCAGCTCTGGGATGATAAACACACACCACCACACATGGCTGTTTAAAGATGGATTCTAGAAACCAAGCTTGGGTCCTCATGTGCTTGCCTAGGAAACACTTACAAACTGAGTTATCTCCTAAACTAGGTTATTCATTTCTAAGGATAGATGTGATCAGATCCGGTCAAGTTACTTGTCCCTAATCAAAGCTTCGAAATTTCTTTTGACATGAAAGGTGAAGTACTCACAGGTTCTGGGGTCTAGCCTGGATCTGTAAGGTGCATATCATGCCATTACAAGTCCTCTGCATCTATGGATTAGGCATTTTCTGACTCTCGGCTTTTCTTTCCCACAAGCATACACAGAAAATTATCATGAAATACATAAGGGAGTTGCTTCCCCTGCACTGACTGTTTAGCCTCTCAGATTCAGGGGATATTTGAGTGGTATAACTGACATTCTGTTCCTCAAAGATCAACTACACCATCCCCACTGCAGATCCTCCAGAGGGATCAATTCTGCTCCCTTTTCCACACCCATACTTCATATCCCAGAATTCAGCTTCTCCTGGAACATTAGTCATCAGAAAATCAAAGTTAAAAAAAAAAACAGTAATAACTCTTGGTGTTGATTACTTCTAGGAAAAGTACTTCAAAACATCTTTGATTAAAGCATATATACATATATGCATAAATATATGCATAATACATACATACTAGGGCTGTTGAGATGGCTCAGCAGGTAAAGGTGCTTGTTGCCAAGCACGATGATCAGAGTTTGGTCCCCAGGACCCATGTGGTAGGAGAGAGCGGACTCCTGCAAGGTGTCTGACCTCTGCACTCACACCGTGACATGTATGTGCGCACACACACACAAATTTTTAACCCACTTCAATGAATAGAATGAATATATGAATATAAAAGAGTAGGGAGAATGAAAGGTCCCTCTTTAAAGTTAGATAGACATTATTTAACCAATTTAATCATTTGTCTTCTACCACCTGAACTACTATTAAAATCGTAGGCCGTCCTTTGACTTCCACATTCAGGAGGAAAGCTAATGGATACCCTTTCTTACGTCTGAATTCTTTGTAGGTACAAATGCAAATGAACGCGGCCAGTCAGTTAAAGAAAATGGGTCCAGCGTGTAACCATTTACTGTAGAGCAATCTGCATATGGCGAAGGGCATGTAAAGGGGGCAAGTGCCTCATCTCCATGATTGCAACCTCATTTCCCTGGTGCTTGAGTCTTTGCCCGCATCTGCTCCATATGGAGCTATTTAACCTGCCACCTTGGAAACTGTTTAAAATAAGACGTTCCCGCGGCTGACTGAGGGCGCCCTCCTGTCACCGCGGTTACTGTTCCTTCCCTTCTGGATTTTGTTTCCTCCCTGGTGTTTTTTCTTTAGCATATTATGTTTAAGGTCATTTATTTGTTTATGAATAAAAATATCCCCATGGCATCGGTGCCTAAATTTGGTGCCTGTACTGGCAAAGGAAGGGAGTCCTCAGCCCCAGCCCCACCCCATCCTCTGCCCTTTGACACTGCACCAGCGTCACGGGTCCAGCAGTCAGGAATAGAGCAATGATGACACACTACAGCCAAGTTAGGAGCAATGACATTTATTTTGACAGAATCGTTATTTTTAAAAGGTTTTATTTTAATCATTTTCTTTCTTTTACCTTTAGGGATGGAGGTGGAATATTTATTTGATTTTTTTTTTTTGTCTACATTTCTTCTGTTGCTTGGTTCAATTTTCTATCCCCTCAGGTGAACTGTACTTAACAATAGCCAACATCAGAACTGTTCTGAGTGAAGGAGCCCAAGAAAGTGACTCAAGCCATCTCATGTCTGCGATACTAAGACATGGAAGGTCAAGAAAGGAGGATTATTGTGAGTTCTAGACCTGAGTAACAGTGTGAGACACTGTCTAAATAATAATAACTATTATTATTATTATTATTATTATTATTATAAATATAATCCAGGGACATGAGGATGGTTCAGTCAGTAAAATGCTTGCTCTGCAGGCATGAGGACCTGAGTCTGGATCCCCAGAACCCATGCAAAAAGCCAGACATGGTGGCATAAATCTGCAATCCCAGCACTGGGGGCGGGGGGGGGGGGGGGGGCTTGCTGGCAACCAGCCAAGCCACATCAGCAAGCTCCAGGTTCAGGGGAAGACTCTATTCGCAAAGATAAGGTGAAGGTGTACTTTCAGAGAGCATAGGCGAGGGGCTACCCGCAGGAGCATGGGTGATCCCAACGCTGTCATTCTTGAAAGCCTTCACCTAGCATGGATGATGGCACAGCCAAGTAGATGGTGCCCCTCTCCAATTAGCCTTCCCCAGCCTAAATACTCTAGCATCTCCCAAGACCCCACAGTATGCATTTAAATTAGAATTGCATATAAATAGATGCAATGAACAGCTGGGATCTCAGGTGAGAATCCATTGGCACACACACAGCCCTTCAATGAGGAAATGTCAGTAGTCAAGAGGCCTGATTCTAATAGACTCTTGCATGCAGGTACAGCCAGCTTGACAAAGATGGCGGCCCTTTTGCTTTGAAGGATTGAGTTCTACAACAACCCGTGACATTGAGCTGTGGCCTATGCACCATGTTCTAGAACCAGCATGTACACACACACACACACACACACACACACACACTAATAATAATAATAATAATAATAATAATAATATTCAGTGTGTTCTTTTCTAAACCATACAGAGCCATCTTCCTACTGAAACAGCTTCTGCCGGAATATGAAATCACCTCTGACAAAGAATTAAAGTTCATTTGCAATGTTCGACTTCAAATAGAAGAAAAAAAAAAAGCTCCATATCAATCTCTAAAACTGTGATGGCACCCAGGAGCCATGATCTTCCCTTCCAGAGGCACTAGAGGCTCTGGCCTACGTGAGTCCTAAAAGCTTTCAGACCCCTCCACCTCACTATCCACGTAATAAGCCTTCTCTAGTAGAAGGAAATGCTAAGCTTTCCTTCCAGCTAAAATGTTCTACAATTTCAGAATTTTAATGTAAAAAATTTTTAAATTGCACTTACAATTTAGAATATAAATTTTTAAATTATAATTAAAAAACATAATGACCAGCCCTCCAGTGATCTAAAACCTGATTGGAATTTGGAAGCATACTGAGTGAGTGGATCATAACCTCATCCAAGAACAGGTTGTTTTGCTTTCTTTTCCAGGTGGTGTCTGGAAGTCTACTCCACACCTGCATTTCAAGAACAAAGGGCATGGCTGATGAGGCAGGTCTTATTTCAGCCTATCACTCAGCCCACAGATAAAAGCAAGACCTGCGAGCTCCTTCCCAGATAGCCTCTGGAATGAATATTTAACTTGCTTCTACCATCATTTACTGAACACCCAACCACGTAGCCATGATGTGCGGGCTGGTACCACCACAACGAGAAATTAGACCGTGATCTTAAGATCAAGAATAACCTGACCATGATAATTAGAACACATTATTAAAGTACTATTTGCAATAAAATTCACTAAGTATTGTACAAGTGTAGCACAAGAAACGTAAAGCTCAAACAAACTTTATTTTGCTACAGTGTCCACATTTCCAAGGAAATTGCTCCTGTGTGCTAACATCATGCAGCGAGAGAAGATAAAAATTAACTGCCTCTGAAAAGCTGACATGGAAACAGGACCAAAGCTTTTGTGCTAGATAAAGACATCAATTTGTCCACTCTCCATACGTATGGTAAAGAATCATGATGGAATGTAAAAGGAAATAAAAGTTAATGATTTTAGAATGAAGCTGCAAATGCTCTACTGGGGATAAACAGAACAGGAGCTTGTGAGAGGGCTCAGTGAGATGAAGGTCAGTTTCCAGTCCATTCTGCAGAATCAATACAGTGCCTTGGACTTGCGATAGGTCTCATAAGTCATAGATTGACTAGGCCATGTATCAACTTCCACCCTGCATCGCCTTTAATGCCTCTCATCAACAAGCTTTGCTGAGGGAAAAAAAAAAATCTGTGATCAGAATCTGCAACTGAGTGGGACACTGCCCACCCATAGACTCACAGGGAAGGGGTGTGGGCAGCTAGCAGAGTGGCGGTGTCATCACTTTCAGAAGACCATATGTCAACCCCAGAACTGACTTCCAAAGTCAGAAATGAAACTGACGTCAGAGGTTTTCTATGAACATTCATTTCAATGATGAGGATTGTCTCGATAAAAATCAACATCACACACTTCAGAAAGACCCAGAGATTCTTTCTGGCTTGGCTTAGCTCATGGAAAAATACTCAAAGAAATGGGGGGGCGGGGAACAATAGGTACTAAGAAATGTCATCCAAGTCTCATGTGCAACCCGAAGCAGGTGGTCTTCCTTAAAGCAACATGGTCCAAACGCCCTGTCTTCCTGGAGCTGCCTACCCAGGGCAGACAACACAGAAGTAAGTGTGCCTGGTGCTGCTTGGGGAAGGACTAGGAATCCCATGAAGCAGACAAAGCAGAGCAGATACACTAGGGTTCCATTTGGAAGAAGGGTATGCCATCAGGCTTCCTGCACCAGAAAGGGTTCGCTTTCTCTTGGAGTAACAGTCAAAAGAAGCCACACAGAGTAGGCAAGTTTGAAAAAAACATTCCAGACCCCTGCTTCCATTGGACAATTGACAGAATGGACCAGAAAATTTAAACTCCAACTCCAATCGTCAGATGACCCTTTGTAGTATACATTAGATTGGTAAATTATTGTGTGTTATTTGGGCCCACCGAGAAGATGGTTATGAGAGCATGTCTGCCCCAAATCTATTTCAGACCCAAGCATGTTTGTCTCAAAGTGTCCTCCAAGGGCCTTTGTCTGGGGATGGGCTGCCTCTATCCCTTAACTCTATAGAAAGAAAGAGAAGAAAAAGATGAGCAAAACAAGCCCCAGGTGAAAAAAAATATATCCTTGAGACAGCTGGAAGGTGAACCATTTCCAATCTATATAGCTATTATTTATACCATGATGGAGGAGTGCCTACAATGGGAAAAAGAAGCCCAAAGTTCAGCCATGGGAAGCTTGTCCCCTTCCCCAGTTGATTTCTGCTGGATGCTGTGAGTGTCTGGTTTCCTGGTGTTTCCGTTCTGATGTCCTTTGTTCTTTATTTGGAAGCTTCACCCAAGGAGATACTGTGCTCCACCCAGGACACTCTCGACTGTGGACTCCAGCCAGCTGCCTCAACTGAATGTTTGTAAGGCCCTGATTTGATGGTGTTTTGCAATCTGTCCATCATTCTATCACTTGGTATTTTTCATTTTACCCTGGCTCAGTATGTACTTAATAAAGTCACTCATTCGATACCAAAAGCACAACTATCATAGAGCATTTCCCAGGCCATACAGAGCATCCTTCCGTGATTCCGCCACCTTAGATACATTAACTAGTTCTGTCCCCATGCCCCTCATGAGATACGCTTAATAACATCTGTGTTTTTCACAGAAGACCGAAATAGTGAAGTTCCTACTGTGAAGAATGAAGTTAGAATTTGAATCCAGATATCCTAGCTCTGAGCTCTTAACTACCAACACACAGCCCCTTCCAACAAGTTCCACAAGCTCTGGTCACCCTGCCTTGATAGTCTACCTGATATCTCCATTTACACAGCAGATGGGCCAAATGGAATTAATGCATTCAGAATTAACTGTAAAGCGTCCTTTGGCGCAACCTGCCTGCCCCTTGTTTTCCACCTTAGCACACCTGCACTTCATGCAGGCTTCCAGAACTGCCTTTATAAATAGCTCAGCGTTCACAAAGCTTCTCAGGTCCCAAACTGAAGCCTTGATTTATCTGTCTGCTTCACATCTGTGGGAGTTCCTCTTCCTGTTGCTGTGGTAAAATATCCTGACAGTAACAACCCAAGGAAAGGTTTTATTCTCGAACCTGTGGTTCAAGGTTACAGTCCACTGTGTCGAGAAAGTCACAGTGGCAGATGCTGAAGGCGGCTGGTCACCGTGCAAGAGAAAGAAAGGTCTTGCTCAAGAAAAAGAGAATGGAAGGCTCAATGGTTAAAAGCACTGGCTGTTCTTCTGGAGGACCTGGGTTCAATTCCCAGCACCCAAATGGCAGCTCACAACTGTCTGTAATTCCAGTTCCAGGGGATCCATCACCTTCACACAGACATACATGCTGGCAAAACACCAATACACATAAAATAAAAATAAATCATTTAAAAAAAAGAAAAAGAGAATGGCAACATCAGCACTCAGCTCACTTCCTCCATCTGATGCCTAGGAAATGGTCCTACCCAGAGTGGGAGTCTTCTCTCCTCAAATAACCTAATCAAGCTAATCCCTCACAGTGATTGTCCCAAGCTGACAACTGAGAATAACCATCACAACATTCTTTGTCTGATCTGTTTGCAACTCCTCCACAGTATTTCCAAAATCCAGCACCTTCTGTAGCATTCCTATCCAGGCGACCACTGGATCCATGTCAGGACCTGAATCCTTGTAGCTCATCTCCCTCCTTTCTCTTTTTGTGTAGCCCATCAGACTGATCTTTTTAAAAATGTAAAGCAAATCATCTCATGCTGGGACCAAACCAATAGAATGACTTTGGTATTAGTCAAGGGTCTTCGACAAACAGAACCAGTAGATTAGAGAAACAAAGGTTTACTTCAAGAAACTGGTTCATAGCATTATGGAGACAGGCACAGTCAAAATCTGTAGGACAGACTGAAGGCAACTGTTATTATAGTATTGATTCCAAAGACTGGAAACTAAGGCAGGATTTCTGAACTACGGTCTTAAAGCTGAATGCCTTCCTGTCCCAGGGACCTCACTCTGTTCTTTAATGGCCTTTGACACAGTGGATGAGGTACACATCCATTAAAGAAGATAGTCTGCTTTATTCCACGTCTGTTGACTTCAACATGAGTCATATTTGAAAAATTCATTCACAAGACTGCCTCTGACCCAACACCCTGCACCAGACACTAGGTAAATCTATGTGTGATTAACCCTCATGGCTTCCCATTACACTGAGAAAAAAGCCTGTGGCCAATGGGCTCCTCTCATATCTTCTGTTCTCACCTCCTGTGTTCTCTGGAAACCCTGCAGACAGGCCCTTCCAATTGGTCACCAGAAATAAGACTTGTTTTGCTTCCCTTTACCTGAAAGGCCCCAGACCTCCTGGCTGTCTTCCTCATTAGATCTTGGTTCCAATGTCCCCTGCTCAAAGAAGCCTTGCCTTGCTAGGCGGTGGTGGTGGCGGCGGCGGCGGCGGCGGCGGCGGCGGCGGCACACGCCTTTAATCCCAGTACTCAGGAGGCAGAGCCAGGCAGATCTCTGTGAGTTTGAGGTCAGCCTGGGCTACAGAGTGAGTTCCAGGAAAGGCGCAAAGCTACACAGAGAAACCCTGTCTCAAAAGAAGTCTTGCCTCACAGTGTATTTCCAACAGTCAGCAATCCATACTGTTCTGTCCTTCTCTCTGTCTCCCTTCATATGGTTCATGCAAAGATGTTATTCTTTGTGTATTGTACACACACATGCTCTCTCTCTCTCTCTTTCTCTCTCTCTCTTTCTCTCTCTCTCTCTTTCTCTCTCTCTCTCTTTCTCTCTCTCTCTTCCTCTCTCTCTCTCTCTTTCTCTCATACACACACACACACACACACACACACACACACACAGTGTTTTTGGAGGTTAGAGCTAGCTTTTCTGGTTTGGGTTTAGAGACAGAGATTGACTTTGATCTTGCTATATAGCTGAGGGAATCCTTGAACTCCTGACCCTCCTGCCTCCACCTCCCATGTTCTAGGATTACGGACACTCACCACCACTCCTCTAGATTTATTTCTTAACTCACAGAATCAGGCCACGTTGTAGGTGCTGAGTGAAGAAGACCTTAAGAAGGACCCGATGAGAGCTCACTTTTTAGTCCTCTGGTAGTAAAGAATTGTAGAAATAGTAAGAAACATTAGAGTCACTTTCAAATACTAGCGACGTAAATAAAACTATATTGCCTGTTGGCTGCAACTTATAATGTAGGTAACAGAGATGTTTGCTTTCTGTTTTGTTTTGTCTATGGCTCTCTCTAATCTTTTCTGTGATTTTCTCTAATCTTTTTTGTGGTTTTTATTTAATTTGAGACTACAACCCTGAATGTTCTTTGCCTCCTAGGACATTTGTACTCAAGCTAACCCACGTAATGAACACACACTACGCTCATTAACCATTGCAAAAACCTTGTAAGCTCCTCTCCACAAGCCCTTAATTTCCAGCTAACTGTACTACAGATCTGCTTGGCTGCAACACTTACCCCACCCTTGGTCGGGATAGTGTGAAGTGCTGTAGTCTCTTACAAACTGATATTCACATAGAAGGATAGGGAAATTGGTGAAGCCAACAATTAAAAATGTATATAATGACTAATAGTATTGTTTTCTAAGAAATTGTTAATCATTGGTTTTAGAAGAGTGATCTAGAAGCAGCTTGAATATTCTTCAGTCCCAGTTTTCAAATTAGAGAACCAAGAAAATAATCAATACTGTAAGATTCTGCACTGAGTCAAAGAAATATCTCAATGAATCCAAGGAAGTACAGATTTACAGATTTATAGCTGGCACTCCTGTGTTTGTCTGGGGGGACAATTGCTGGTAATAAATGGCATATGTCTTTTTTTTTTTTCTTGCAGAAAAGAGTTTCTGAAATCTCAGCATCTGCTGATGATCATGCTAGGCCTTTGCAGAGGCAAAAATGCAACCCAGAATCATCTGGCTCTCAACTCCTTGTTCATGTGACCTGGTCTCACTTGGGTAGCGTCCCCCGCAAGACATCAGGAATTCAACACAGTTCTACATGAGGATTCTGGGCATGTGTGCCATACAGTCCACAACCTCTGGCTGTCAGGGACACTTTGCCAAGGGTTCTACTGCCAGTTCACACTGGAAGAATCACCAGCACCCAATGATGTTCCCAAGACTATCTCTGAACTCTACAATAAGTGGGATGCTGCAATTTCTGGGCGAAAAGCAGTTCCTCTTCTCAGGCATCAATGAGCACAGATGTCTACTTCCCCTGTGAAGAAGACTGGGAGGCTCACAGTTCACCAGAGAGCCCCTGATGCTCAGAGGAGCACCAGTACTCTTCACTCTTCTGAAATCATCTGAATACAGTTCTTTCACTCTGGTGATGAAAATCTCAAAAGCAGATCAGTGAAGTGGGCATGTTCCAGTGGCATGCACCCTCCATGGGCTAATTCCTCTCCAGGCTTTGCTTTGCTTCTAAACAGCTCCTCCCACTCTGTGGGAAGCCAGCTCCTACTTTTTCAAAGGTTCTTATGAGAAGGAGAGAGGGATAAGAAAATATTAGAAAGATAATGAAGAGGAAAAAAACAGAAACACAGGATAGCTTCCGGATGACCTGGGTCAATACTCAACAGCCTTTTCTGTTTATTCAAAAGGACTTTTTTATAACAATGCCAAGGGGTCGGGCAAAAGACCTCCCCCTTGCTAGATCAAAGCACACCACTCAGCCAAGTGTAGACCCTTCCGAACACCTGGTAACTACGCCCATGGTCAAATCATTCCCTTATGCAGCCCTATTGGGTAAAACAAGCTAAGATTCTCAGACCACTAGGAAACCTCTGTGGGTCTCCACACCACTCAGTGAGCTAAATTCCATCAAAACCCTGTTTTGCTCTCAGACATCACTTTACCTTATTCATCTCTTCTTAATTAGATGTAATGATATTCTATTTAAATAAACTTCCTTCTGCACTTAAGAAACCATTAAATCACCTTGTCATTCCCTTTGGGGATACCTTTTTCTGCCTCCTAACAGTCTCCCACTTCACTTCAGATGCAGCCCAGCATTGTGCTAACTTTTACTTCCTTCAGCCTTCCTCATTTTTTTTTTTTGAACAGCAGGTACCAAAATAACAAGGAGATACGAAATTTACAAAAACAATGTGTTTATACAGTTGGCTGCCTTATCTAGAACATAATGCTCTTCAACTGAAAATCAGAAGTCTTGGCATCTGCTGTAAGGTGCATGGCTAATGCACGATCAATCTAGTTTTGCACATAAGTATAAGGCTCTAAAATTACTCCAGTTGATCCAAACTTTTTATATGAATGCATTTTGCTTCATCTGTGTCTTAGTGAGGGTTACCATTGCTGTGATTAAACACCACAACCAAACCGAAACTTGGGAAAGAAAGGGTGTATTTGGCTTACATATCCCCAGTCACAGTCCACTGAGAAAACGAAGTAGAACATCTGCCAAGGCAGGAACTCAAACTGGGCAGCAATCTGGAGGCAGGAGCTAACGCAGAGGCCATGGACAAGTGCTACTTACTGGCTTACTCCCCATGGCTTGCTTTCTTACAGAACTCAAGACCACCAGGCCAGTGTCCGTCCCCCCCCACACACACACACACACACACACGCACACATCAATCACTAATTAAGGAAATGCCCTACAGGTCTGCCTACAACCTGATCTTACAGAGGCAATTTCTCAATTGAGACCCCCCTCTTCTCAAATGATTCTAGTTTGTGTCAAGTTAGCATAAAACTAGCTGTCATAAGCTATGTGGAAACTAAAAGAGTTTTCAATTAAAGCTACTATGTTTATATTATAGAGTATTTATTAAAAATACAAAAAATAGGGCTGGAGAGATGGCTCAGAGGTTAAGAGCACTGGCTGTTCTTCCAGAGGTCCTGAGTTCAATTCCCAGCACCCACATGGTGGCTCACAGCCATCTGTAATGAGATCTGGTGCCCTCTTCTGGCCTGAAGGGATACATGCAAGCAGAACACTGTATACATAATAAATAAATCTAAAAAAAAAAAAAAAAAAACAACAACCTAGTCACAACATTAAAAATTCTTTCCAAAATAATAATAATAAAAATAATTCTTTCATAGCCAGGCAGTGGTGGCACATGGCTTTAATCCCAGCACTTAAGAGGCAGAAGCAGGCTGATCTCTGTGAATTCTAGGCCAGCCTGGTCTGCAGAGCAAGTTCCATGACAGCCAGGGCAACACAGAGAAACCTTGTCTCAAAAAAACAGAAAAAAAGAATTACTTCATTTCACAGCCTGGTATGGTAGAACACATCTGTAATTTCAACACTCAGAAACAGGAGGATCCTGAGTTCAAGGCCATTTGGGGCCACACATCAAGATCTAGAGAGATGGCTTAGGGGTTAAGAATACTGGATGCTCTTACAGAAGACCAAGGTTCAATTCCCAGCACCCACATGGCAGTTCACAACCATCAGTAACTCCAGTTTCAGAGGATCTGACACATTCTTCTGTTCTCCATGGGCACCAGGCACACAAGTGGTGCACAGACATACATGCAGGCAAAAAAAACACCCATATGCATAAAAATTATTTGTTTATTATTTTATTATTTTAAAAGATCTGGTCTCAAAAAAATGAAGAATTATTGATATAAGCACATTGAAACATTTGAGTCTTTGGAAGTCCGAGTAGATACACACTATAAAATGTAATTCTTCTTTGAGCAAATAAAAAGCGTTTCAAACTCAGTGCCTCTCCTTGTGATATTTGCTTTGTGATTGTTTTATGAGAGCCCTCTCTCAGATTTATTCTATTTTAATTAAAGTTAGAAAAGCAGAGATGGTTTTGTTTAAAGTCATGTGTCTGACCTGGAGAAACCTCCCATTTGGTCATATTGAAAAACATGTTTGAACTTCTCCTGAATTTGAGATATTTGGCCATTACCTGCTACCCATCCAGGGTCAATGGTAGAAAGATTGATAAAGTATAATTGGCTTTCTGAGTCTCTAGCTCCTGTATGGTGGATTCAACCAACCATGGATGGAAAAATACTTTAAAAGCCTATGATGATCCCATCTGTAATGAGCATACCCAGACTTTTTCTTGCTATTATTCACTCAACAGTACAGTTTAACAGCCATGTGCATAGCCTTGGCATTGATTCAGGTGCGACATGTAGTCTAGAGGTGATCTAATGTATAGAGAATGGGGGGGGAGTGGGGTGTGAGTTATACACAAATACTGTGCAGTTTAGCACGGGGCATGGGAAATAAGCCCCAGCAGACATACAACACAGACTGCAGGTGTGTTTTACTATAGCTGACATTTCTAGATCTTTCCCTGTGGCAACATTACCCGTCTCCATATGGGAATGGATTTGTGTGTTCAAGTGAAAAGACAATAAAAATAATCATGCCCTAAGTTCAAAGTCAACCAGTGTCCTCACAATGAGTTGATTTGTCTTAAAGCTATTTCCAATTGTGTGTGTGTGTGTGTGTGTGTGTGTGTGTGTGTGTGTATTGTATGTCAAGGTACAGGTGTGTGTACATACTGGCATGCAGAGAAGAGGACAACCTCAAATGTTATTCCTCAGGCACTGTCTATTTTTTTAGTTTTTGAGACTGGTTCTCTCACTGGCCTGGAATTGGCCAAATTGGCGGGGCTGGCGGCCATCTAGCCTCTGAGATCTGCCTATCTCTGTCTTCTGGCCCTGGGATTACAAGCACATGACACCACACCCAGCTTTTTACTTTTTTATATGAACTCTAGAGATGTAGCTCAGGTCCTCATGTTTGCAAAGCAAAGAGTTTACCAATTGAGCCCTCTCCCCACACACCCAAAGCTTATTTCTGTTGGGGCTGGAAGATGTCTCAGAAGCCAAAAGCACCTGGTACTCATCCAGAGAACCCAAATTCGGTTCCTAGTACACATCTCACAATCTTGAGTGACTCCAGCTCTAAGGGATCCTTCTCCCTCTTCTGGCCTCTGAGGGTACCTGCTCTCTCACGCATGTAGCCACATAGAGACAAACCATGCACACATATACACACAGTTAAAAATAAAGTAACAATTAGGGGCTGGAGAAGTGGCTCAGAGTTTAAGAACACTTGCTGTTCTTGCAGAGGACCCAGGTTCAATTCCCAGCACCCACATGGTAGCTTACAATTGCCTGTAACTCCAGTTCCAGGGGATCCAATGACTTCTTCAGATCTTCACAGGCACCAGGCACACACAAAGGGCATGTACATGTACATGTACAAAGAGCACACATGTACATGCAGGCAAAATACTCATCAACATTATTTTTTAATTAATCTTTTAAAAAGTAATAAAATAAGTCTTTTTTAAATAAGCTAATTTCTCTAGTGACCTATACCTTCAATCCCAGCACTGCAGAGGCAGGAACAGGTGGATCTCTGTGAGTTAGAAGCTAGCCTGATCTACATAGTGAGACGCTATCCCAAAAAAGTAAAACATAAAAAGGTTATAAGCTTATTTCTGCATTGTGAGCTTCTCATTAGCTATGATAACGGCTAACGAATTCTTTGTGTGAATTTGGCCTTGGGCAGCACCCACAATAAAGAGCAGAAACAGCAGAGCAGCATATGCAACAAATCCAGTATGTTCCTTCTTCCCCTGTGAGTCACATGCACCGCAGGGAACCTGAGAGGTAGCATGGAAAAGAAATAATAGTTCTCATCCTAGGTGAGTTATTATGGTTTGGGGAACCAAGGAACCCTCTCTGTATCGAAATATCACCCGCTGTGGCCTAACCCCAGGGCCTGAGACTCCCTCCCAGTCCTTTGGTGTGAGGCGTTGAGCACAATCATAGTAATCCAGCATTATCTCTAAGGTTTGATGGAGCCCATTAGAGTTGGACCAGGGGCGGGGCGGGGGGTGGGGCAGGCTAGCTCCGGACAATCTCTAGTCCATTTCCCTTAACAGTGCTGATATTTAGAATCACCTGACGGGGCTTCTCTCAAGTCTGTGAGCTTAATGTGGAGCCTGGGGAATCAATATTTTTTTCAAATAGGAAAATAAACCCCAAATCCGTTCTCTCCTACATCCCTTCTCCCGTGCCTCTCCCCTCTTTCTTCCTCTTGTTCCGCTTCCTCATGGCTCTCTGCTACCTCCACCTCTTTCTCTCCTTCGAATAAATAGAGAAATAAAGGGCGGTTAAAATGCCAACTGCCTAATTATCTTACAGGTGAAGGTTCTGCGTGTGATGGCCAGAAACACTCTGCACCTGGATATTTTTACATTCTTCGTTAGGAATTATCTGAATAACATGCCAAAAAAAAGAAAAAAGAAAAAGGCTTGAGGGTGTAGAAGTGGCTCACTATTAATATAGCCTCTTGCTCTTCCAGAATTTGGGTCCCCGGCACTCACATAGGAACTCACAACTGCCTATAACGCCAGCTCCTAGGGATCAGACGCCCTCTTCTGGCCTCCAAGAGCACCTACATACACGTGGCATACATTCCCACAAACAAATAAAAATAATAAATTTCTTAAAGCCTGGTGACTCTATTTATGTTGATGATGCCAGACATAAGGCTTGGGGTTTGTTTTGTTTTGTTTTGTTTTATTGTGTTGTGTTGTGTTTTGTTTTGTTTTGGCATGAACATTTTATTCTGAACCAAAGTTTAGGGTGTATACGCTGTCCTACACCCAGGAAGTTTGAGTCTGAGTAAGGATGCCCTTAACGTTGTCACGTTGTCACGATTGTGATCCTTTAATTACCTCCTCTCTTATTTCACACATGCTCAGCTTGTGGGGGGGGGGGTTCTGAGAGGCCTGAAGAGAATTCTCGAGGGCTCTCTCTTCTTTAATCTCTGCATAATTCTTCCATCAGTTGTTTGGTTTTAAAGAACATTTCTTCAACCACATGTTATACATGTTTATGACCTTATACCTGGATTTTAAGGCTTCGAGACTGGAATTTACAAACAGGGCGGTGTCTAGGGCTTTCCCTTGCTTTGCTTTGTCTCTGCAGAAGCAACACACGCAGGTTATTATTTGGGGGAAATGTTCCACTGTCATTTATTCCATCACTTGCTTATTTGGGCTCCGTCATATTTCTCCCACATCACTGAGTCTAATTGCTAATTATCCTTCCCTCAAATTTCTTAGGATTAATTTAAAACAAAGTTGATATCTCATTCGCTTTGACTTGGTGCACTTTGTTTTGTATAGCAAATATTTATTCCATTGGTAAGTATTATATGCAATATAAATCAAATTGTCATTACAAACTGGGAGAATGCACAAGTCCACTGTCTTAACAAGATTACTTGGATTATTTGTTCTTCTGTCTTTTGAGAAAGGGTGTTATTCATCTCTCTCAAACTCATCAACAGTGTGACTTTAACTTATTCATAATACACTGGATTTTTTTTGTACATATTACTACTTTTCCTCTTAACATGAAAATGTCTTGCTTCCAATCTAGAAATAATCTTAATCAATTCCTCCAATTAAAAGGTCATTTCACCAAATTGCTTTGTCTTGTACCCTCTAATTTATTTAATTTTTTCATCTGTTATTAAAAGTAATTTAATGAAAGCACAAGGAAATGTAAGCTTTTTTACCCAATTATTTTGTGATCAATAGCACCAGCAGGGTAGACATAGCATAAGAGTCACTCAGTTTAATAAGTGAAGTGATCTATTGAATTATAATAAACAAAAATCAACAAATGAAATATGTGTTGAAAACTGACAAAAATAGGAAAAACAAGAAAAATACAAAAATAAAAAACAAAAGAGTCAGGATGTTATTTGATGAGTTTCCACTAGTGAGCATGTCCATGTAAACACCATACACATAAAGAGCAGTGCCAGCCCCCAACTCTCTGAGTCAGGTGCTGCTCACTCCTACCTACCCTGACTCCAATAAGCACTTTCTTGACTCCTAAAATTCTATATTGGCTGGCCTGTTGCTGATTTTGCTTAATGTATGGTTTTACCTGGTAAAGTAATCCATCTTCAGTCAATTTGGCTGGATTAGAATCACTTAGGTGACTGGTGAGACACCTCGGGCTGTATCTATAAGGATAGTTCCAGGGAGGCTTAATTCACAGGGAAAGACGCATTCTGAATGCAGGTAGTACTACTGCAAGCTTGGACCTCACACAGTATAAAAAAGAAAGCCAGCTGAATACCAGTGTTGACCTTTTTTCTGCTTCCTGCCTGTAGAAAAGTACAGAACAGCTCTTCTGCCCCACAACCACAGCATGCTGACCAAGCACAAGGGGGCTGAACCCTCAAAGCCCTTTCTTCCTTGTTTCCATCAGGAATGTTGGCCATGGCAACCAAACAGTAACTAAAACACCTTGTACTTCGTTGTTATTTTGTGTCATCTGGTGATCGAACCCAGTACCTTGAACATGTTGGGTATATGCTCTACCTCTGAACTATATCCTCCACCCCTTCCTCTGGCTTCTTTTACTCAATATTGTTCTTGGTACATCAAGTCCCATTGTTGCCTGCAACAGTAGTTTGTTCATCCTCATTATTTTAAGATATTCCATTTCACGACTGTATTTTTCAAATTTGAAACATTTATTTATTCTGTATGTGTGGGTATGTAGGCAGGTATACGCACCACAGAGCACATGTGGAGGTCAGAAACTAACTTGCAGGAGTTGGTTCTCTTCTGCCACCATATGAATCCCAGAGATCAAACTCAGGTCACCAAACTTGGTGGCAAGACTCTTTACCTGCTGAAACATCTTGAGAGACATTGGGTGACTTATTTTGGAAAACATTAAAATTTCCACTACTCTGAGCATTCGGTTGGTTATTTACCTAACGATGAAACTGTTAGACTAAAGAGTATGCACATACCACATAGTCTCCAAAATGGTCATATCCGTTTATGCTCCTACCCACATGTGTTAGTTACTTTGCAATTGATGTGATAAAACACTATGACCAAGGTAACATATAGATTAGCAGTTCTCAATCTGTAGGCTATGACCCCTTTGGAGTCACATATCAGATATCCTGCATATCAGATATTTACATTATGATTCATAACAGTAGCAAAATTACAGTTATGAAGTAGCAACACAAATAATTTTATGGTTGAGGGTCACCATAACCTGAGGAACTGTATTAAAGGGTCTCAGTATCAGGAAGGTTCAGAACCACTGATATAGAAGAAGGAGTTTATTGGGCTTATGGTTGCAGAGTGTTAAAGTCCATGATGGCAGAGCAAAGGCAGAGTAGAGAAGCAAGAAGCTAAGGGCAAGCATGAAGCTGAGAGGGTGAACTGGGAATGGTGGGGGTCTTTAAAACCTCAAAGCCCACTCCTTGTGATACACTTCCTCCATCAATGCCACACCTCCTAGGCCTCCACAAGCAGTGCTACTAACTGAGGACCAAGAGTCCAAATGTCCAAGACTATGGAGGACATCTTGTTCAAACCACTACACCACAGTACCTAAATTTCCTGCTCACAGCTAAAATGGTTGGTATTTTGCATTGTAGATTCTCTAGTATATACACCAAGATTTAATCTTATTTCTTTCTTTAAAACATTTTCAAGAAAGCTCAACTGGTGTTGCTAAGAAATAAAATGTTTGACATGATAACACAAAGTACATTTCAGTAAATAGCAAATAAAGAGAGGTTTAAATGTTGAAATATCTATGACTATACGCCAAAACATCTTAGCAAATAAAATACCATAGTCAAGAAGCCTAGCACACAGGAGGCCCTGGGTTCAATTCCCAGCACTCCATATATCAGGCAGGGTGGTGCATGCCTGTGTGGTAATATTTTGTCCCCCAAAATATTGTACACCCTAATAAACTTATCTGGAGTCAGAGAACAGAACAGCTAATAGATAGACATAGAGGCCAGAAAATGGTGGCACAAACACCTTTAATCCTAACATTCTGGAGGCAGAGATCCCTTTGGATCTCTGTAAGTTCAAAGCCACACTGGAAAAAGCCAGGCATGGTGACATACGCCTTTAATCCCAGGAAGTGATGGCAGGAAGCAGAAAGGTATATAAGGCGTGAAAACCAGGAACTCGAACCTTTTTAGGCTTTTAGCTTTTGAACAGCAGTTAGCTGAGATCCATCTGGGTGAGGACTCAGAAGCTTTCAGTTTGAGGAAACAAGATCAGCTGAGGAATTGGTGAGGTGAGGTTGGCTGTGGCTTGTTCTATTTCTCTAATCTTTTAGCGTTCACCCCAATACCTGGCTCCAGGTTTGTTCTTATTGATAAGACTGTTTAAGATTCATGCTACATGCCTGTAAGTACAGCACTTGGGAGGTAGAGAAAGGAGGATCCTAAATTCAAGGTCATCCTAGGCTACATAAAAAAAGTTAGAAACAAGCCTAGACTACATGAGACCCTGGATTTGGAGGGAAATGCATCTTGTATCACTGTCACCCCCTGAGTCCCCACATGTATACATTCTTAATTGGCCTTCTCATTGAATAAAGCATTTAAGAGTGAAAATAGTCCTTATGAGATGGTTAGTTTTATGTGCCAACTTGAATTAAAAGATATGGGTTAAATATTAACCAGAATGCTGGTTAAATGTTATTTCTGGATATAGTATAATAGTGTTTCTGAAAGAAATTCACATTGGAACCACAGACTAAGAAAAGAAGAGTGTTCTCACCACCGTGGGTGGGCATCATTCAGTGTATGTGCCGCACTGTCCTCTAAGGCTGAGCCATCATCTTCTCCTGCCACTCAACATCAGCATCATTGGTACTCAGACCTTTAGATTAGGACTGTAGCTTTATTACAGCTGTGCTGGGTACCAGCTTGCAGATGGAAGGTCACGGCACTACTCAGCCTCCTCAACGCTCTCTCTGTCTCTTTCTGTCTCTGTGTGTGTGTGTGTGTGTGTGTGTGAGAGAGAGAGAGAGAGAGAGAGAGAGAGAGAGAGAGAGAGAGAGAG
>CABHPH010132668.1:14251-37140 GCA_902168325.1 Peromyscus nudipes | reverse complement strand
GGGGCATCCAGTCTGAGGAAACAAGACCAGCTGAGGATCCGGTGAGGTGAGATAGCTGTGGCTTATTCTGTCTCTCTGACCTTCCAGTGTTCACCCCAATACCTGGCTCAGGTTTGATTTTATTAATAAGACCTTCTAAGATTCATGCTACAATGATGTTTTTAAACATCATTTTTCTTTATTTTAAATAATTTCATACATGTACAGTGAAATGTGACCATACCCACCACTATTAACTCCCTCTAATTCCTCCCATAACATTCCTAACATGCACCATCCCAATTTCATGTCTTTTCTGTCAATAGCCCAATAAGACAAGTTAGTGCTGCCCATATGTGCATGAATATCCACTGGAATTGGAGCATGGCAAAACTATTAGTGGCTTCATCCTTAAAAAAATGGTTTCTTTTTCCCCAGCAAATATCCACTGCCAATAGCTTCTCAGTAAGTGGTGGGGCCTGATTATCATCTATTCTATGTATACCAACATTTTATTCTGTTTATGCTAAGATTTTAACTTTTCTATGCCAAGACTTTGCCTGGCTTATTTTGTACAGCTAACCACAGCTGTTGTTATTTTGCTATATAGCCATGGTGTGACAGTGCCTTTGAAATATTTATGTTTATACTCACAGTTTTGAGACTCTCTCAACCTTGGTCAGAAAAACTTCTTTTTCAGTGGGCTTAAGTCATTGCAAAGATTGCTAAGGTAAGAGATTGAGTGCATAGCCCTAAATGAGACATCTATATGAACATCCTTACCACCAAGGCTTAGAGAATATTATCAAAGAGGATAAAAAAAAAAGAATGTAAGGGATAGTGGATGTAGAGGAGTACTGTGAAATGCTGTCTTCTAGATATGATGCACTCATGACCTCACAGCAGGTTTCATTGCCTAAGCATCCTTTTATAGTAAAAAAAAAAACCAATATATTATGATTGAAGAAAGATTGCTCAACAAAATGAAAGCTGGTTTTGATAAGCTTAGTTAAAAACCATGAAATGCTGAAAGTTTTGCTTTGAATATGAACAAAATATGGATATTCAGTCTTACCATTTCTGTTGAATTTCAGTAATGGGAGTCCTATAAAAAGTAATTAGATAGGAAAAGAAAATTTAAAGTATCCAAACCAAAAATGAAGGAAGTTACATAGTCCATTTGTAGGTGACAGGAACTTATAGACATTACATTATATCATGATCTTATATTGATCATAAGACATAAAACCCTAAAGATACCACTGAACAACTGATATTAATAGAACTAATAAATTCTGTACAGTTACAAATACAAAATTAACATATACAATTTCATTGAGTGTATATATATAGCAAACTATGAAAAAGAAAAGCTAAACAATCCCACTTATATAATTGTACCAAAAACAATAAAATACTTAGAAATAAATGTAAATAAGAAAATGAAAGATACACATTAGAACTCAAAAAACTTAAAGCTATAATATATGACCTGAAGGGTGCAGTATTGACATATATATCTTGGTGGTAACCATTGGCCTTAAGACCCACTCAGCAAGAGGGAAACCATGCCTGGTACCAGAAACCTAGCTGACTACCCAGGATCTTGGAGAAGTTACAACTGATACTTTACTAAATGAGCATAATCCATAACTACACTCTAAATATTTATCCTTATACCCACAGATAAGTATAGTCCTCACCCTTCACAAGAAAACTTCTCTTTGCAACAAATGGATGTAGTTGGAAGATTTCCTGTGTCCCAGCCTGCTGGCAGTCAGGACAAATCTCTCCCACTCATGTCCCCCAAGTAAACACACAGAGGCTTTTATTAATTACAACTGGCCATTAGCTCAGGCTTATTATGATTAGCTCTTACACTTAAATTAATCCATAATTCTTATCTATGTTTATCCACGTGGCTTGGACCTTTTCTCAGTTCTGCCTTGTCATCTTGCCTCCTCTGTGTCTGGCTGGCAACTCTTGACTAAGCCTTCCTCTTCCCAGAACTCTCCTTGTCTGCTTATCCTGCCTATACTTCCTGCCTGGATACTGGCCAATCAGCATTTTAATTATCAACACACATTCACAGCATACAGAATGACATTCCACAGTAAATGGATGCCATCACAGTAAACCACAACCAATCAGAGTGGAGAGTTGTGAAGCCTAGTCCCAACTGATACATCTATAATACAACTCCTGCTCCTAAAGCTCAGGGATCATTGTTGAAGAGGGATTGAAAGAACCAGAAGATCAGGGATTTTGTTGTGAGATCATGCCCTTGAGGAATTTTAGAAGCCAAACCCATAAAGTCTTGTCAACATGACTGCCTAAACATGAGCTGAACAGGGATGAAAATAAATATACTAAAGTGGACATAGGAAAATGCCCATAAGTCTTCAACCCTATACAAAGAACTACAGGCAACTGAGGAAAGCTAGGATTGGGAGAAATAGTCTTCCCAAGGGAAGAGCACATAAGTCAGTTGTCTAACACCAAGTGGTAATCCCTGAAAAAATACACACAGTTAGCAATATACAGGCTGAACTTGTTATAATATGTATTTAGGAACGTATGTATGTGATAACAATTAATGAAAAAAGACCATGAATTTGCAAGACAGCAAGGGGGAGTATATATGAATATTTGAAGGGATGGAAGGGGAGAGGGAAATAATGTAATTATAATTACAAAAAATAAAATAAATGATACAAATGATGAAAAAAGTCACAAGTGAATAGAAAGATATCACATGATAATGCATTAGAACAGTTAATGTTATTAAAATATGCTGATAATAAAAGGATTAATCTACAGATTCAATGCAATCTTTTTTAAAAGTTTGGCCTCTCCTGCTTTATTTATTTGTTTTTGTATTGTATATAAACAATGTCTAAATTATCATATTTTTCTATTAAGAGAAAAATGTTTACCTTACTGACAATCCTATCATTTGACATTGAAATGGGGTCATTTTGAGGACCATTATCAAACACAGTAGAGGAGAATGAATCATCTTTTAGATTGTTTCTTGCCTTCTTTACTCTTTTACAGTTTGATTATTCTATGTTATAGATTCTCACACATCTGTTCATTGGAAAAAAGATTTAGTGTATTAACTAGTTTTACATATGTTCTAGCCAGAAATGAAATGTTCTTAATTTACCACTTACAATCTTGGGCTATCAAGAACCCAGGAATAAAAGAATAATTCTCACTCTCTTAGTTTCCAAACACATAATAAAAATGTCTGAGAAAGTTAATGATCCCATTTGGCCTTTAAGAACCCCAAAGAAGCTAAATAGTTGAAAGCTCTTGCTCTAATTAAGCTGCTCATAAGGAAAACCAGATGAAAGTGTTCAATTATTGCTGCTTTTGGAAAGAAATATATGAAGATCCACGCAGATAAGACTAGTATTGAGGGATAACTTGTTCTTGTAGATTATCTTGGCCCTGACAACATGTCTGGCCTCTACATTTTCCCTTGTTGCCATGATATGGTGGGGATCTGTTAAATCTTCTCAGGTACCATGATCAGCAATCTAGTTTTCCCAAATCAATTCCGTTTCACAATTTTTTTTTTACTTAGCCCACTCCCACATGTTGAAATAGCTGTAACACAGACATGCATATACTCCTTCAGAAGGAAATTTGAGAGGAAAAATTCCTGGAAAAATTATTCTATTGACAGTTGTAAATGAAATGCCACAGTGACTTGAGTCTCAACTCCTTTGGAGCAACTGTGGAGAGAACAATCAGCCTCTTAGTCAATTATGTTCTTGGAAAAACTCAAGCTTTGATATAATTCCATGTCAATATTGCTTGTCTAGGTACATAGCAAGTATTCATTAATTTCCAGATGAATAAAAAATAGGCTGAATGAGTGAATTAGAAAATCTCTTACTTACATTTTCTTCTGCAGTCACTATTGACTACTTGTTTTTCTCCTGTATTACATTTCTTTCCCCTTAACTTTTAGTGTTTTATTTTGTTGTTGTTGTATAAGAACTCACTATACATTATATGTGTGGTTGAATGAAAGAGTCACTGACATACAAATTCAAATCATTGCTTTACCATTTTTATTTAAATATACAGTATAAATAATTAAAAGAATCCTTGATGCTGAAGAACTTATGCTAAATCTTCCATTGTGAATTTTCATCTTTTATAAAGGAAGAAAATTAGCTTTTTTGGATTTATCTTGGAAACAGTGTCAGCAGTATCACTCTTTTTAAATAATTAAAAATTCCAAACCACATGTTTTCCATTCATTCACTGGCATTAATGCAAGCTCTATTACCTTCTTGACAGGGTTTCTAGGATATTAAAAATAAGAACACAATACTTCTTTGAAAGGGCATCCCAACATTAACATAAAATGTATAAGCAATTGTGGGATGACTCAGCCTTAACAGCCTTGAAGGCCAGCTGTCCCAAACCAGTAATAAGATACTTTCTGAGAGCCAATCTGGATCTGCCTAAGGACCTTAGCAACAGCAGCTGAAACATGATCTGGAGATGACCTGGACCAATGAGAGGCAGCCATGTCACATCAGCAAATGCACATTCATCAGACCTTCTCCTGGGGTGTGGTGGAGGGTATATAAGGCTTGCCTCTTCCTAAATAAACTGAGCTTGTTGTTTCAACATTCTCCCAGAGTCTGTGTCATTGTCTCTGTGCTTACTTGCCCCCTCCCCCAAAGGGAACAGCATAGGACCCTATCACAAGCATTGACAGAAAAATTAGATTAATTTACCTCATAGAGCTAGCAGTTCAGAGCTGACTCATACAAAATGAACTTAAACTATTCAGTAATACAATGAATTTATAAAGAAACATAAGATATATTAATTTTTATATTTATCTTTACATTTTAACATTATTTAAGGAAAGAATGAAAACATTTTTCATGCAAATATTTGTATTAATTTAGTTTTATCATTCATGTTGCTATAAAAATGCAATGCAAACCCTACCAAAATTGTTAATGGCTCAAAGACGATGAAACATTTATCCTCTGGTTTCAGGAAGGTACTAGACTTTTTCAGATAGAAAATTCCATTATTCTACTTAGTTTAAATGAAATAAAATTTGTGATCAAAGATACCTTTTGAAACAACCAGGATTTTTTGGATGTTAACAGATATGAAAACCCCTGTTTTTAAAAGACTGAAAGTTTATTACAGGAAATGTGTGATCAATTGTATCTTTTGAATCAACTAGGATTGTTTGGATATTTACAGATACAAAAACCACTGCTTTTAACAGATTGAAAAATTATTACAGTCTGGAAAGAAGCAGCTCAAATATTCTTGGTGTGAATTCCTCAGACCTTCTCAGCAACTAAGATAGCTCCATATTCTCTGAAGCAGAAAAGAAGGAAGAAGGCTCTCATTTTCATTTTTCCTGGAAGAATCATATTATGTTAGACTTACATATTCCACTTACACCTTAGTACCATGAAATTACTCATATTTGTTGATTGTTGTTTTTCTCTTTTACTCTTTGGTCTTGAGGGAGGCACCACCCAGCTACCAAATAAACACACAGAAGCTTTTTCTTACTTAAGAATGTCTGACCTTAGCTTGGCTTGTTTCTAGCCAGCTATTCTAACTTAAATTATCCAATCTACCTTTTGCCTCTGGACTTTTTCCTTTTCTTACTTCTGTATATCTTACTTTCACTCTTACTCCATGGCTGGCTGAGTGGCTGGCCCCTAGCATCCTCCTCCTTCTTCTCTTACTCCTTCTTCTTTTCCTCCCAGATTTCTCCTATTTATTCTCTCTGCCTGCCAGCACTGCCTATCTTTTCTCCTGCCTCCCTATTGGTCATTCAGCTCTTTATTAGACAATCACATGTTAAGGCCCAGGAAAACAATTTCACAGAGTTAAACAAATGCAACATAAAAGAATGAAACACATATTTGCATCATTAAACAAATGTTCTACAGTGGAAACAAATGTAACACATCTTACAATAATATTCTACAACACAAATTTGAATTCCAAGCTACAAAGGGGTCTTAGAAATGTAGTTTTCTTAGCAATGTTTCAATGTGTCCTGCTTTAAAAAATGCCTTTTAAAAAGGATCAAGGGGTAAAATGGATATTAAGAAGGCCAACAGTAACTGTTGTGAAGACTGTTGAACAAGACTTCTTCACTGTCAATATTTACTTTGAAAATACTTTTATGACTATTCTATTGAACACCAGCAATGGCTCTGGGGTGATGAGATGAGGCATTTTCCTATTCCATAGACTTTTGAAATTTGTCTTACTTTGTAGGACTACACACTTTCCAGTAAATATTTGTGATCATGAACAGTAATTTTATGATCAGCTTATAATTGGCTTTGGGATAATTGATTGGTTATCGTTTTTATTCATCTCTTAAGATCAAATTAATCTATTTATACATTTTGAGCAACATGACCACACATGATTTCTAAATAATCAATAATTTGATAAAGATTGAATTACTCATAGATAGGACTGACTTTTAAATTCCTATTAGTTTCTCCCAAATAAATAATAGACAAAGAATCAAACAGATAAATATTACTTAATGTCAATAGTTCATCTAAGAGTATAATGGTAGCAAGTGTGAGTTGGAAAGGTTATCCATTAGTGGCCAATTTTATACATAATTCCTGTAATAAGGATAAGTGATTCCTGCTTTAAACAGAGAATATTAACAGTGAATCCTTCCTCATGTTCTCATCCAGCTATGTCAGCACCATTTGTTGAAGATGCTTTCTTTTTCCATGGTATAGTTTTGGCTTCTTTGATGAAAATCAGATGTTTATAGGTGTGTACATTAATGTCAATGTCTTCAATTCAATCCCAGTGGTCCATGTGTCAATTTTCATGCCAGTACCAAGCTGTTTTTATTACTATAGCTCTATAGTAAAGCTTGAGGTCAGGGATCGTGATAGCTACAGAGGTAGCTTTATTATATAGGATTCTTTTAGCTATCCTGGGTTTTTTTTTTGTTTTTCCATATAAAGTTAAGTATTGTTCTTTCCAAGTATGTGAAGAATTGTGTTGGGATTTTGATGGGGATTGCATTGAATCTGTAGATTGCTTTTGGTAAGACTGCCATTTTTACTATGCTAATTCTAACTATCCATGAGCATGGGAGATTGTTCTATTTTCTGATATCTTTTTGCTGTGGATATCTTTCTGTATGCTGTGAATATGTGTTGCTCTGATTGGTTGATAAATAAAGCCATTTGGCCTATGGCAAGGCAGCTTAGAGGCAGGCAAGAAATCCAAACAGGTAGACATGAAGAGAAAGGAGAGGCAAGGCAGACACTGTGAGCTGCTGCCAAGAGAAGCAAGATGTAAAGGTATTGGTAAGCCACAAGCCATGTGGCAAAGTATAGATTTATAGAAATGGGTTAATTTAAGATGTAAGAGCTAGCTAGCAAGAGGCTTGCCGTAGACCATATAGTTTGTAAGTATTATAAGCCTCTGTGTTTTTAATTGGGACTCCAGGACAGGGTGGGACACAGGAAAACTTCCAGCTACAAATGGTGCCAAAACATGGGGCAAGTGTTTCCACCTAAAACCTGAGAAAGCTTAAAAAAAAAGATTCTAAAACAGAGCTAAAAACAGCTTCTTAGTTGTGTTCCTCAGGCAAGTCATGTAGTGGGTTCACAGTGGCATGTGGGCTTGATCTATAGAATGACATATTCCCGTGGTACACAGAGGCATCTCCAAGCCACACATTATGCTGCATGGTTGATTTAGCCTTTGCTAGTATAGAAAAAAAGAGGTTTCTGGGCTACATGCTGCTGGACAGATGCATAGACCCACTGCTTCCCAGATGGCGGTGAGCATGGTTTCCAGAGCTGGCTGTAAATATAGATCTGCCATGTTGGGAAGCTGAGGTGGGCAGAGCCAGCAGCCAAAGCTGCCATTTCTGTTCTAGAAATACTGCAGTTTAAAGCAACAGGTTTACAATAATACAGATTCACATGGAGTAGTTTACAATGTGTGTAAAAATGTATATATGCTTGGAAGAGAGAGAAAAAGGAATATATGCCACAAGCCATATATGGCAAAGTATAGATTTACAGAAATGGGTTAAATTAAGATGTAAGAGCTAGATAGCAAGAGGCCTGCCATAGACTATACAGTTTGTAAGTAATATAAGCTTCTGTGTGTTTAATTGGGTTTGAGAAGCTGCAGGACTCGGTGGGACACAATAAAACTTCAGCTACATCTTCTTTGATTTCTTTCTTCAGAGACTTAAAGTTCTTATCATACAGGTTTTCACTTGCTTAGAGTTACCCCAAGGTTAGGACTAGACTAGGCCCTCTGGATAGGTGAGACAGTTGTTTAGATTGAACTGCTTGGGGGGTCTCCAGGCAGGGGGATTAGGATCCATCCCTGATGCATGTGTGGGCTTTTTGGAGCCCAGTGAGTGCCTAGGATATGATATTTTGTGCAGCCTCGGTGCATGGGGGGAGGGCTTTGACTTGCCTCAACTAAATGTACCAGGCTCTGCTGACTCCCTCCCCATAGAAGACCTTGCCTTGGAGAAGGTGGGAATGGGGAGTGGGTTTGGGGGAAGCCTGAGGTGCGGGAAGAGGGAGGACAAGGGGATGTGTTGTTGGTATGTAAAATGAATAGAAAATCTCTTAATAAAGAACAAGGAAAAATACAGTGATTCCTTATAAAAGAGGGAGGAAGGAAGGAGGGAGGAAGACAGCAAGAGTGAGACAGAGACAGAGAGATAAGAGACAGAGAGATACACTCAAAAAGAGGGAGACAGAGAGACACATACTCACAGAGACAGGAAAATAGAGAGATTAGGCAGGTCTTCATCTAAGTCCTTGAAGGTACTTCATACAGCTTTTTCTGTGAATCCAGGAGCCTATGTAACATTCATCTACATATCTACATAAACTCACAGTATTTTGTCTCTTTTTAGTAATAAAAAACAAAAAAAACATAACCAATACAACCTCTCTTATTAGAGCATTAACAAGCCTCCCTTATATTCTAACAATTTGGCATTTGTGTGATGGTTTAATTCTTGGCATGAACTCCTTAAGAATGGTGTCATAACTGATTTATTTATATATTTTTATTATACATAGAGTCATACTAAATACTAATTTAATATTTATTACAGAGTAGTGACCTAGGTTATAGATGATTGAACTCAGTGCTGTGAGATGTCCTTTTGTACACTGTGAATATGTGTTGCTTGTTGCTGGAGCTTCTCTCCAGCTCCCAAGTCCCGCCAGTCTCCGAGCCCACTTATAAAATAAACACACAGACGCTTACATTATTTAAACTGCTTGGCCATTAGCTCAGGCCTATCATTGTCTAGCTCTTACTCTTATATTTAGCCCATTTCTATTAATCTCTACTTTGCCACGTGGATCGTGGCTTACCGGTACTTTACATCTTCCTTCTCCTCCTGCCGCTCCAGCCAGTCTCCTCCACCTTCCTTTTCCCTCAATTCTCCTCTCTGTTAGTCCCGCCTATACTTCCTGTCTGGCTACCGGCCAATCAGCGCTTTATTGATACAGAGTGATATCCACAGCACTTGCCCTTTTTTTTTAAGGTAGAGGGGAGACTGGCTGGAGCGGCAGGAGGAGAAGGAAGATGTAAAGTACCGGTAAGCCACGAGCCACGTGGCAAAGTAGAGATTAATAGAAATGGGCTAAATATAAGAGTAAGAGCTAGACAATGATAGGCCTGAGCTAATGGCCAAGCAGTTTAAATAATGTAAGCGTCTGTGTGTTTATTTTATAAGTGGGCTCGGAGACTGGCGGGACTTGGGAGCTCGGAGACTGGCGGGTGGCAGAGATTTGTCCTGACTGTGGGCCCAGCAGGAAAACTCTAGCTACAGTTGCTCTTACTGGTTGATAAATAAAGCTATGTTGATGTATGTCAGGGCAGGATGGAGCTAGGCTGGAAAATCCAGATGAGATAGTGAAAGGAGAAAGGAGAGTAAGGGGAGACGCCGAACTGCCATCCAAGGAGCAACATGTAATGGGATGCCAGTAAAACCATGGAACATGTGGTGATACATAGATAAATAGAAATGGATTAATTTAAAATGAAAGAGCTAGCTAACAAGAAGCCTGCCATAGGCCATATAGTTGGTAATTAATTAAGCTTCTGGTTGATTATTTTTTAAGTGGTTGTGGGACCTCAGGGCCAGGTGAGACACAGGAAAACTTCCTGCTGCATTTTGGTGCTCAACCTGGTAGCAAGAATTTCCACCCAAAACCCGATAAAGCTTTAAAAAAAAGATTCTAAAATGGAGCTAAAAACAGCTTCCTTGTTGTGTCTTTCAGGCAATCCATGATACAAAGATGATGCAGTGTGCAGGCTTGAGCTATAGTTTGGTGAGTTTTCAGCATGTGGGCTTGACTTACAGCATGATGGATCCTCACCATGGTACACAGAGGTGTCTCCAAGCCACACAGCATGGTGTGGAAGATTTAGCTTTTGCTAACAAAAAATGGTTTCTGGGCTACATGCTGTTTGATGGAGGCATAGACCCACTGCTCAGAGCTGGCAGTAAAAGTATCTCTGTCATGTTGGGAAGCTGAGATGGGCAGAGTCAGCAGCCAAAGCTGCTGCTTCAGTTCTAGCCACTCCTACAGTTTAAAGCAATGATCAGAAAAGGATAATAGATACATAAAGGACAGATTCAAATGGAATAAACCTCTAAGTGATTTATAATATGTGTAAAAGATATATAGGCTTTAGAGAGAGAAGAGAAAGGACATAGATAGTCATAAAAATAAAATAAAGTCTTAAAAATTAAAATAATATGTAAAAAATAAGCCACATAAAGATGGATATTACACAGAAAGTCTGGATTATATTGTCTTTGAGATTTTTAACTGCAGAAAGACATTTGATTATAAAGGCTGCTGAGTTAAACCAATATATATATTTTAAGGGTGTCTTGACTTCAAAATTTATGTCTAAGGATATGTTGCTTTGGAAAAGAGGTTCTGCTTTTCTTTCCACAGAAGATGAGAACCTGTGGATTGTTTCCAGGTTAATATGGTTCCATCAGTGAAGACTCCTGAGAGGTCTCTACATGATCCAATATCCAGAACAGCTTCAAGGCAACTGGCTCAGAGAATACAGCCTCACCGACTACTCCAGTCAGGACTTGACCATAATCCTAAAATTTTCTTTGTGTCCCCATAAGACTACCAGCACCCCCAATCAGGCAGAAATAGCCTAGAAAAGCATACCCACATTTCCAAAATAATGGATTATGGATGTTTGTCTTCGTTTAGGGGTTGGTTACAAATTGTTATTGACCATTGTCAATCTCTCTCTAAAAGAATAAAGGGGAATATGATATAGAAATGTAGGATATAGATATGATAGGAAAAAAGGTTAAACTATTGAATTTACTTTTAAAGAGCAAAAACTTGTTTGAAATACTTTACATTGCTATCGATTTTTGTTTATTGATACAAATTTAAAGTTATTTTTTTATACTGTATGTATATTTTTACTCTTGTCTAAGGTATTATGTTTATACAACTCATTTAAAATTGTAATATATCATCAAGAAATACAGATTAATAGTCATCTGGGATAATCAACCTTATAGTCATGTTAGTTAAGTTATTTAGGTATACAAAGATATATTTCAATTAGGCAGGTAATCTTCAAACTGTTGAAAGACATACAGAATATAGCATTTAAAATATTTTAAAAACTTAGACTTTTCTGGACTATTAGACACATCTGTTCCTGGCAGCACTGATTTACTTCAAAGAGGAAGATGGGCATTGAAGACACTCAATATGGGGTTTATCTTCTTGGCAAAACTGGCCATTTGGGCAAGAAACTGCTCTTGCCTGGACTGCTTGACAATATGTTGTATAAACTAGACATATAGGACCCATCGGAAAATGACCACTAAATTTTGTCAAAACAAGGTGAGATGGTCCTTCCGGTTCCTGCTTCACAGAAACTGCCAAACATTCTGCAAGACACAGAAGTAACTGAGAGACTCTAGGCCTGTGAGCTGAAGACAGATGCCCCAACTATACGGAGGAACTTTGGGTGACTGTCTAGGCAGCCAGCTGTCTCTGTCATTCTAGATTTTTGAAAGTTGTTTACAGTGCACTTCCTGTTTACTTAGGTAATATTCTGGGGTCTTTGATGGAGTTGAAGACTGGATAATTATAATTATAGCTTTTCTTAGTCATGATAAAAGATAAATTAGATATAAAACTTTAGACTCAAAATGGTATAGATAGTAGAATATTTTCTTTAATTTTGCCAAATATAAATAGACTAGATATTATAACTATAATTCCTGCTTGATAACTTTTTTATTATATGTAATTTTACTATGTTAAAGTTAAAACCTTCCTTTTTGATTAGACAGAAAAAGGGAAGTTCTGTGGGATATCTTTCTGTATGCTGTGCATATGTGTTTCTCTGATTGGTTGATAAATAAAGTTGCATTAGACTATGGCAAAGCAGCTTAGAGGCAGGTGGGAAAATCCGGGAGAGATAGTGAAAGGAGAAAGGAGTGTAAGTGGAGACCCAAACCATTATCCAAGGAGCAACATGTAATGGGACACAGGTAAATCCTTGGAACATGTGGTGATACACAGATTAAATAGAAATGGGTTAATTTAGAGATGAAAGATCTAGCTAGCAAGAAGCCTGCCATAAACCATACAGTTGGTAATTAATTAAGCCTCTGACTGATTATTTTATGAGTGGTTTTGGGACCTCAGGGATGGGTGGGACACAGGAAAATATCCAGCTACAACTCAGGGATAAACAAGCTAATTATTTTACCCATAGTAATCTAGTAAGTCATAGATCACATACTTGAGACAGGAATTTTGCCTTTAAGGATCACACCTTTAATTATGGACCACTGATATTAGTCATTTCTTTTTTGAAAATGGGATTAATAATATTAACCAAATCCCAATTTACAGCAAAGTAATTTTATTTCATGCATGGAAAGATTGTATTTAGACAAGTAGACTTCATATATCAAAAGATCACTTTTTTGAGACAGGGTTTTTTTTGTGTAACAGTCCTGGCTGTCCTGGAACTCACTCTGTAGACCAGGCTGTCCTCGAACTCACAGAGATCTGCCTGCCTCTGTCTCCCAAGTGCTGGGATTAAAGGAGTGCACCACCACCACATGGCTAAAATCACTTTTTTTTGTCTCTTAAAGGAAGAACTCTGTGAGGAACTGTTAGATTGGAGAACAAAACTACCTTGATTACTCACATTTAAGAGTGAGCTACATTTTTTAGTGGTGAGTGTCATCTTCATAGCTTAATAGTAAATTTTGATTAAATGGTGTAGAAATGGTAATTATGTATGAGAAATGTTCTTGTCTTTATGTTTCCATTACATATAAATATCCTAAATATCCAAGAAATATATGAATGCTTTTTAAATTAATATTTATTAGTTTAAAATTTTCTTCAAGATAACATTGAATGTTGAGCATATTTCTCCTGCTCTATTTCAACTTACTTTCCCTTTACTCATACTGCCCCCTCAAATTAATTATCTTTATTCCTCTAGCCATCTTTTTAGGTATATGCCTGACAGAGTTCTTTATATATCCAGAATATATAAAGAACTAAAAAAAACTAAGCAAAAAGAAAACAACCCATTTAAGCAGACTAGAGAACAGTTCAGAAAAAGGAAATGTGTGATATGTATTAAAAAAAACCCTATCCAACCTCCTTAGTCATCAGAGAAAGGAAAATGAAAATTACATCAAGGTTCCATCTTCCTCTAGTCGGAGTATCAACCATTAAGAAGAGTGCTGCTAACAATCATGCTGATTCTAGTTGCCAGTATTGTGTGGTATTCAATGTTTCCAATGCTGTGAATAGTAAGAAAACTGATGGTTTTCTTTGTTACAGTGCAAACAATGTTGATAATTTTGTTTTAAACCCCATGTGCAGTAATTTTCAAGACTTCTGACATCATGGATATCTCTGCACTAATAATTCCAAAAAGCATTTGATCATTCAGTGCAACAGTTCTGTGGAGTGCATGCTTTCTCTAACTCATTTATTCTTTCATTGATGACCACATAAGATGTGACAGGGGATATAATTCTGAACAAGATAAGCATAAACTATGTTTACTTGGAACACACTTACAAAAACAGAGAAGAACTAAAGAAATAAGAAGATAATATCAGATGGTGATGAGAGCTATGTTAAAAATAAAATAGAGTTATGCAAATACAAGTTATATAAGTCTAATATGAGGAAGTTCCATAAATATGAAATGACAAGAAAGGAATCTGTTTTTGAGAAAGTGTAAGAGATGTATACCAGGCTAAAGGCATTTCTGATACAAAGATCTTGAACCACAAATGAGCTTGGACTTGTTAGTAATAGAAAGACAATAATTTTTTTTAAATAATGAAATATAATAAGATAAAACAAAAACTAACACATTACAATTGGACAAATCAAACAGAAGGAATAAGGAAGGCACAAGAAACAGAGACCTACTCATTCATCCACATACTCAGGAATCCCATAAAAACACTAAACTGGAAGCCATAATATATACTCAGAGGACTCATATTGACCTGTGTGGGCCCTGTGCATACTGCCTCAGTCTAAGTGAGTTCACATGAGCTTTTAACTTTGTTGATTTAGAGGATATTATGAGAAATCTACATTAGTCTGCTTAAGGAGGTAACAAGGATTTGTTAAAGTAATAAAGGGGAAGATACACTTACGAATACAGAACCAAGTGAACAGCCACCATCCATTCTGCCTGGGAGTGAATGGATCCAGCTATCTGAATCCACCCCAAGAAGAAGAAGGAGCACAACCCCTTCTCTCTCACTTTAAGAGATCATATACCAGGATTATATTAAGCTTATACCTTAAAGCTATTTGGTGGAACAGATTCCCACTACAAGAGGGTCTTGTTTTCTTGGTGTCCTTCATCCCCTCTGACTCTTACACTCTTTCTGTTTTCTCTTCCACAGGGTTCCCTGGGCCTGAGGGGAATGATTTGATGGAGGCATCTCATTTAGGACTGAGTGTCAAAAGGTCTTTCACTCTGCATATTGTCTGGCTGTGAATCTCTGTATTTGTTGCCATCTGCTGCAGGAGGAAGCTTCTATGATGCTGGCTGAACAAGGAACTGATCTATGAGTACAGCAGAAGGTCATTAGAAGTCATTTTATTTCTACTTTATTTTTTTTTAGAACAGGAGTATTTGGTTTTCCCCTAAGTACCTGGTCTGTCTAGTTTCTGGTTCCTGGTGACCCAAGCAGTATCTGGTATGGATTCCATCTCTTTGAGTGGGCCTTAAGTTAAATCAGCTATTGGTTGGTTACTTTCACAAGTTTTGTGCCAAAATTGCAGTAGCATATCTTGTAAGCAGGGCAGCATTGCAGACCAAAGGTTTTGTGGCTGAATTTGTGTTTATGTTTCTCTTTTGGTAGCATGCAGAGTACCTTTTGTACAAAAGATGCTCCAAATATGATAGATGTAGAGGTGAAGGCTCTAGTTAGGCACCAGCTTGACTTCTGCATGCTCAATGAGTTGTGCAAGTATTATCTTCAGCAATGGGGTCTTGCTGTCTGTTTGTGGAGAGCAACATACAGGTTGGCAACACCCTGGGTTGTTTGGGGATTCATAGGGGACCCTTTGTTCAAAAGCTCAATTAAAATAGCCCAATACAGGTATTAGAAGCTCTTTTTGGTAACAAGAGATGTCTAGTTGTGGCTCTATCTGCACTATTATTTGTTGTTTTTACTTAGACCACACACACACACACACACACACACACACACACACACACACATATACATATATTAGGAAACTTCTATTGTATTATATTTCTATACCATCCTTCAAATGGGACTTTATTTTATCTCTCTCTCCTTGTATTCCCTCCCTTAACCATCATTTTCTCTCCGCCCCCTCTCCTGTAGCTAGAGTTTTCCTGGCCCTGCTTGGTCCACAGTCAGGACAAATCTCTCTCACCTACCAGTCCCACAGCTGCTCAGACCTAACCAAGTAAACACACAGAGACTTACATTGCTTATAAACTGTATGGCCATGGCAGACTTCTTGCTAACTGTTCTTATATCTTAAATCAACCCATTTCTATTAATCTATAAGTTGCCACATGGCTCATGGCTTACCAGTATCTTAACATCTTCTCATGGTGGCGGCTGGCAGCGTCTCTCTGCCTCAGCCTTCCACTTCCCAGAATTCACTTCTCTGCTTGTCCCGCCTGTACTTCCTGACTGGCTACTGGCCAATCAGCATTTTATTTATACAGAGCGATATCCATAGCACTTCCCCTTTCTTTTTTTTTAAAAGGAAGGTTTTAACTTTCACATAGTAAAATTACATATAACAAAACAATTATCAAGCAAGAATTACAGTTACAATATCTAGTTTATTTATAATATCTAGTCTATTTGTATTTAGCAAAATTAAAGAAGATATCCTATCTATCCTATATTTGTGAGTCCAGGGTTTCGTATGTAACTTATCTCTTATCCTTACTAAGGAAAAGTATAACTATCTAGTCTTCAACTACATCAAAGACCTCAGAAGGATATATTACCTGAGAAATGGGAGACGGATGCAAGCAATTTTTGGGAGTCTTGTGAGAGTAGACGGAGACAGCTGGCAGCCTGGACAATCATCTAATGTTCCTTTGTAAATTTGGGGCATCTGTCTTCAACCCACAGGGCTAGAGTCTCTCAGTCACTTCTCTCTGTGTCCTGTAGAATGTTCTGGCAGTTGCCTCTGCAAAGCAGGAACCTGAAGGACCATTTTGCCAAGCAACATTCAGTGGTCGCCTTCCTATGGGTCCTGCATGTCCAGTCGATACAACATTTTGTCAAGCAGTCCAGGCAAGAACAGTTTCTTGCCCAAATGGCTATTTTTGCCAAGAAGAAGATAAACTCCATATGGAGTGTCTTCGATGCCCACCTTTCTCTTTGAAGTAAATCAGTGTTGCTAGGAGCAGACGTGTCTCATTGTCCAGAAAGTCTAAATTTTTAAAAATATTTTAAATGCCATATTCTGTAGGTCTTTGAAGTGTTTGAAGATTACCTACCTAACTGAATTATATCTATGTATACCTAGAAACCTTAACTAACATGGCTACAAGTTTGATTATCATAGAAGACTAATTATTAGTCTGTATTTCTTAATTATCCACTACAATCTAAATGAGTTACATAAACATAATACCTCAAACAAGAGTAAAAATATACACACAGAATAACAAAATTAACTTTAAATTTGTATAAATAAACTAAAATCCATAGCAGTGTAAAACCTTTTTAAACAAGTTGTTGCTCTTTAAAGTAGGTTCAACAATCTACCCTTTTATCCCATCATATCTATATCCTGTATATCTATACCATATCCCCTTTTCTTTTTTTAGAAATATATTATATTTATAATTAACCTGCTTTAAATAAAAATATTGGTTTTTCTCTGCCCCACACCAGAGGGCTCTTCTGATATGGAACACAAAAATCTCTCAACCTTTTCTTTTAGGATTAAGCTTGGGTTTAGAGAAGGGGTGAGCCAATTCCATCCCTAAAGCCAGCTTGGTATATTTGGGAATTTGGGTGTAGCTTCTCTTACTACTTCCTGCTGGAGGGGGGCGCTGTATCTTATAGGGACACAAAGAAAATTTTAGGATTATGGCGTAGTCCATGAGGGTGAATCATCTGAGCCAGTTGCCTTGAAATCGTTCTGGATGTTGGATCATCTGGGCCATGGTGTCATCAGAGACCTTTCAGGGGGTCTTGGTTGGTCAAACCTGAAGTATCTTAAACTGGAACAAATCCATAGCCTCTTGCTTTCTGTGGAAACAAAAGCAGAGCCTTCTTTCCAAAGTAACATATCCTTAGATCCAAATTTTGAAGTCAAGGTACCTTTAAAATATACATATTGCAGCACTCGGGAGGCAGAGGGAGGCGGATCTCTGTGAGTTCGAGGCCAGCCTGGGCTACCAAGTGAGTTCCAGGAAAAGGCGCAAAGCTACACAGAGAAACCCTGTCTCGAAAAAAAAATACATATTGGCTTAACTCAACAGCTTTTACAATCAAATGTCTTTCTGCAGCTAAAATTCCCAAAGACAATAAAATCCAGATTCTCTGTGTAATATCCATCTATATGTGGCTTATTTTTTATACTACCTTTACTGCCTCTTTAAAGACTTTAATTTTTAAAACTATGTATTTCTTTAAATAACTGTATATATTCCTTTTTTGTCTCTTTCAAGCCTACATATATTTTACACACATTGTAAACTATTCCATCTGTATTTGTCTTATTGTGAACCTATTGCTTTAAACTGCAGCATTCTAAGACTGAAAAGGCCCCTGTGGCTGGTAGCTCCGCCCACCTCAGCTTCCCAACATGATGGTGGTACATTTATCCAGCTCTGGGAGCCATCAACTCTTAGAAACATTGGGTCAATGCTTCTATCAAAGCAGTGTGTAGCTCAGAAACCTCTTTTTTTGTTACTAGTAAAGGCTAAATCCACAATGCACCATGTTCCGCAGCTTACAGAACCATCTGTGTAACTCTGTGGGAATAGGTCAAGCTCACCTGTTGTGAAACTCACCATAGAGAAACTCAAGCCCCATTTGCGGTGTCTAGCTGCCTTTATGAGACTTGAAGCAGGAATCTGGTTTTGGCTCCATTTAGAATTTCTTATTAAGTATTCTCAGGTTTAAGGTGGAAACTCAAACCATTAGGCACCATTTGTAGCTAGAGTTTTCCTGGTCCTGCCTGGCCCATGGTCAGGACAAATCTCTCTCACCCAGTAGTGCCGCAGCTGCTCAGACCTAACCAAGTAAACATACAGAGACTAATATTACTTATAAACTGTATGGTCATGTCAGGCTTCTTGCTAACTGTTCTTATATCTTAAATCAACCCATTTCTATTAATCTATAAGTTGCCACATGGCTCATGGCTTACTGGTATCTTAACATCTTCTCATGGCTGAGGCTGGCAGCATCTCTCTGCCTCAGCCTTCCACTTCCCAGAATTCACTTCTCTGCTTGTCCTGCCTATACTTCCTGTCTGGCTACTGGCCAATCAGCATTTTATTTATACAGAGTGATGTCCACAGCACTCTCCCTTTATCCTCACATTTCAGGCCCCCAAATCCATGTGTAACTATCCTATTTCCCTTCCCTAACAAGATCTGTCCTTTGCCCCTTAATCTATATATAACCTCTGTGATTTTGTGAATTATCATTGACTTAACAGGCAATATCTACATGTAAATGAATGCATACCATATTAGACAATGAATATTTTAAATTAAATGTGGTACATTGATCCAATGGACCTGATATTATTAACAGGAATTAACTCAGGTCACCCTTAGAACTTTGCAAATGTTAGTCAAGTTTATGCCACAAGTAGTATTATTAGATTACTTTTAATTTTGTTTCTCTATACCTTATTTTTGTTCATCTTGTGCACATGCACATGTGTGTGTGTTTGTGTGTGTGTGTACATGCATGCATGCATGCATGTGTAAACATGTATACAAGTGCACACAAACATGTAGAAGCTAGTGGTCAGTGTTGGGTATTGTTCCATAATTAATTTTTGTCTTTCAAGTCAGGGGCTCTCACTGAACCCAGAGCACACTGATTTGGTTATCTTGCCAGCCAGTGAGCTTCAGGGATCTATCTTTTTGCCTCTTTAGCCCTAGTGTTAGATGCACACACCATTATGCTTGACTTTTATGTGATTTTAAGGATATAACTTCCAGTTTTCATGCTTTCCCAGGAGGCAGTTTACTGACTCAACCATATTTCCAGTCTCTCTTCCTTCCTTCATTCCTTCCTTTTTTTCTTTCTTTCTTTCTCTTTCTCTTTCTCTTTCTCTTTCTCTTTCTCTTTTCTTTCTTTCTTTCTTTCTTTCTTTCTTTTTTATTAATAAGAACTTTTTTTTAATTTAATTCAATTTTACATATCAGCCACGGATTCCCTTGTTCTCCCCCCTCCCCCCCTTCACCCCAGCCCACCCCCCCCATTCCTATCTCCTCCATGGCAAAGACTCCCCTGAGGATTGAGTTCAACTTGGTAGATTCAGTCCAGGCAGGTCCAGTCCCCTCCTCGCAGGTTGAGCCAAGTGTCCCTGTATAAGCCCCAGGTTCCAAACAGCCAGCACATGCACTGAGGACTGAGGACAGCACATCCCACTGCCTGGATGCCTCCCAAACAGATCAAGCTAATCAACTGTCTCACTTATCCAGAGGGCCTGATCCATTTGGGGGCTCCTCAGCTATTAGTTCATAGTTTATGTGTTTCCATTCATTTGGCTATTTGTCCCTGTGCTTTATCCAACCTTGGTCTCAACAATTTTCACTTATACAAACCTCCTCTTTCTCGTCAATTGGACTCCTGGAGCTCCACCTGGGGCCTGACCGTGGATCTCTGCATCCGGTTCCCTCTGTCGTTGGATGAGGTTTCTAGCACACCAATTAGGGTGTTTGGCCATCACTTTTCTTATGACTGATTTTTCATTGCTTTGATGCTTTATGAAGAAAATTCCAAAATCTTCAGTTAATCACTGCAGAAACTTAGACCTCATTAGCGTGCATTGAGATGGGCAATTTCCGACAGCAACTTTCCTTGGGGCTTGCGTTTGTCCTAGCCAGTCAGTGAAAAACAAAAGCATTTACAACAGCCTTTCCATAGCTCTTTCAGAGAAATTTTTCTCCCACTGATTTTATTCTCACTTTGCACGTTCCTTTCCCCCCAGATGCAGAGCTTCAGATATCTCAGGCTGCTCTGTTCCTCTGCTGTCTGCCTTTGGATGTAGGGGCTTTCTTTCTCCCCAAATCTGCCTCAAACTCTTATCAGCTTTCATAGGTCATGCATTTTCTGGGGAGGAATTTGTCCCTTCTATTTCTTCAGATGTTGGTGTGGGTTTAACTATTGCCTGAGTTTTCATGGGTGTGTTTACCTTTTTTAGGTTGGATTTTTCCTTCTCGTGCTTTCTGTAAGGCTGGGTTTGTGGATAGGTGTGGTGGTATTGTGTTCCCCAAAATATTGTGTATGCTAATAAACTTATCTGGGGTCAGAGAACAGGACAGCCACAATATTAAACATAGAGGTTAGGCAGTGGTAGCATACGCCTTTAATCCTAGCATTCCAGAGGCAGAAATTCATGTGTTCGAGAATGCACCCAAGCATGGTGACCAACGCCTTTAATCCCAGAAAGCCACACCTTTAATCCCAGGGAGTGGTGGTAGAGAGCGGAGAGATATATAAAGGCGTGAGGACCAGAAACTCGAGGCATTTGGCCTGAGCAGGCATTTGGCCTGGAGAAACGGCCTGGAGAAGCATGTGGCTGGTTAAGCTTTCAGGCTTCTAGCAGCAGTTCAGCTGAGACCCATTCTGGATGAGGGCTCGGGGCATCCAGTCTGAGGAAACAAGACCAGCTGAGGACCCAGCGAGGTGAGATAGCTGTGGCTTATTCTGTCTCTCTGACCTTTCAGTGTTCACCCCAATAACTGGCCTCGGGTTTGATTTTATTAATAAGAACTTTTAAGACTCATGCTACAGATAGGTATTGATTAAATCTGGTTTTATCATGGAATATTTTGTTTACTCCGCCTATGGTGATTGAGAGTTTTGCTGGGTATAATAGTCTAGGTTGGTATCCATGGTCTCTTAGTGTCTGCATAGCATTTGTCCAAGACCTTCTAGCTTGCATAGTCTCTATTGAGAAGTCTGGTGTTATTCTGATAGGTTTGCCTTTATATGTTACTTGGTCTTTCTCCTTTGCAGCTCTTAATATTTTTTCTTTGATCTGTATATTTAATGTTTTGATTATTATGTGATGAGAGGACTTTCTTTTTGGATCCATGTAGCTAGAGTTTTCCTGCTAGGCCCACAGTCAGGACAAATCTCTGTCACCCGCCAGTCCCACAGCCACTCAGACCCAACCAAGTAAACACAGAGACTTATATTGCTTACAAACTGTATGGCCATGGCAGGCTTCTTGTTAACTGTTCTTATATCTTAAATTAATCCATTTCTATAAATCTATACCTTGCCACATGGCTTGTGGCTTACCGGCATCTTCACATGCTGTTTGTCATGGCGGCGGCTGGCAGTGTCTCCTCAGCCTTCCACTTCCCAGAATTCTCTCTTCCTTGTCCCGCCTATACTTCTTCCTGCCTGACCACTGGCCAATCAGTGTTTTATTCATTGACCAATAAGCAACATGTTTGACATACAGACCATCCCACAGCAGATCCAGCCTATTTGGTGTTCTGTAAGCTTCTTGTATCTTCATAGGTATTTCTTTCTTTAGGTTAGGAAAGTTTTCTTCTATGATTTTGTTGAATATATTTCCTGTGCTTTTGAGTTGGTATTCTTCTCCTTCTTCTATCCCTATTACTCTTAGGTTTGGTCTTTTCATGATGTCCCAGATTTTTTGGATGTTTTGTGTTACGACTTTTTTGTCTTTAGTGTTTTCTTTGACTGATGAATCTATTTTCTCTACTGTGTCTTCAGTGTCAGAGATTCTCTGTTCCATCTCTTGTATTCGGTTGGTTATACTTGTTTCTGTAGTTCCTGTTCGTTTAGTCAGGATTTCTATTTCCAGCATTCCCTCAGCTTGTGTTTTCTTTGTTGTCTCAATTTCTTTTTTCAGATCTTGGAATGTTTCTTTCATCTGTTAAATTATTTTTTCTTGGCTTTCTTTGTTTTCTTCCAATTTTTTGTTTGTTTTTTCTTCCATTTCTTTAAGGGAATTTTTTATTTCCTCTTTAAGGAAGTTTTTCATTTCCTCTTTAATGGAGTTTTTCATTTCCTCTTTAAGAGAATTTTTTATTTCCTCTTTAATGGAGTTTTTCATTTCCTCTTTAAG
>CABHPH010132668.1:0-14241 GCA_902168325.1 Peromyscus nudipes | reverse complement strand
TTCCTCTTTAAGGGAATTTTTTATTTCCTCTTTAATGGAGTTTTTCACTTCCTCTTTAAGGGAGTTTTTTATTCCCTCTTTAATGGAGTTTTTCATTTCCTCTTTAAGGGAATTTTTTATTTCTTCTTTAATGGAGATTTTCATTTCCTCTTTGAGGAAATTTTTTATTTCCTCTTTAAGGATATTTTTTATTTCTTCTTTAAGGGCCTCTATCATCTTCTTAAAGTCATTGTTAGGATTGATTTCTTCTGTTTCTTCTGCTTTGGTATGTTAGGACTTGCAATTGTAGGGTCAGTTGGTTCTGGTGTTGTCATATAGGTCTTTATGTTGTTGCCTGTATTTTTCCGCTGGCGTCTACTCTTCTCTTTCTCTGCTCAGTGCAGATGGTGTAAGACCCTAACCCTTCAGGGTTACACGTCTAAGCCTCAGAAATGAGAAACTTCAAGCACCAGGAAATGAGAAACTAAAAATCTGGTTCTCTGGGCAAGCTGACCACCCCTGTTCTCAGTCGGTGAGGTGTATACTTACGATTCTGGTGATCCGGTTCGGTGGTTGGGTGGTCTTGATAAGTTCTTTTGAGATCTTCTTGAAATACAGGATCCAAAGACACCTCTTACTCCGTGGCTTGCTGTATAGCTAGGTGGCTGGCCCCTGATGTCCTCCTCCTTCTCTGGCTCCTCGATGCTTCAGGTTCGGGCGAGCACCGCGGTGTCCTCCCTCGTTGCCTCTGTAGCCACAGCTGCACTGATTCCTGCCACGCAGAGCCCAGGTCCCGCAGGGTGCGCCTGCCCCGTGCTGCGTTCTCCACTAGTTCCTAATTGAGAAGCAATCAGCATGGTGATTAAGATCCACTGTGCGGGTATGGGCGTCCCTGAACATTGTAGCTCCTCTTCTGCGTTCACCTAGCTCTGTCGTGCCCCAAAGGGTCACCTGGGGAGCCCCCGGCCGCTGCTCCTTCCCTGTGCTCACTACGACCACGCTGCTTGTACTGTGCCTCTCACCCGAGCGCCCGGCGATCCGCTGACCCGCAGGTCCAGGGAGACCGCGCGGGAAGGATTGATCCAAACCGTGGATTCCGGAGGAAGGCAGAGAAACTCTGATGCTCTAGCCAGCTTTTCTTAAATTAATCCATCTATCTTTTGTCTCTGAGCTTTTATCTTTCACTTTTTCTGTATACCTTTTTTGACGTCTTTCTTTGTGGTCCTGTTCCTCTTACTTCCACATCAGTTCATCATCCAATCTTGCTCTCACACATGGCCCACCGGCGGCAGCCACCATCTCCATTTCTTTCCTTCTTACTCTGTGGCTGGTTGTGTGGCTGGGTAGCTGGCCCCTCTCTTTCTTTCTTTCTTTCTTTCTTTCTTTCTTTCTTTCTTTCTTTCTTTCTTTCTTTCTTTCTTTCTTTTTCTTTCTTTCTTTCTTTCTTTCTTTCTCTCTTTCTTTTCTCCTGTTAAACTAGTGTATATCAATTGTACAAAATGAACTATGTGTGTGATTGTCTTATTTAGGGTTCTATTGCTATGAAGAGATACCAGGACCATAGCAACTCTTATGAAGGAAAGCATTTAATTGAGTCTGGCTTACAGTTCAGATGTTTAGTCCATTATCATCATGGTGGGAAGCATGGAGGCACACAGGCAAATATAGTGCTGGAGAAGTAACTGGCAGTTCTACACCTGGATCAGCAGGCAACAGGAAGAGAGAGTGCCACTAGGCCTGGCTTGAGCACCTGAGACCTCAAAACTCACTTTCAGTGACACACTTCCCCAACAAGGCTATACCTATTTCAACAAGACCACATCTCCCAATAGTGCCACTCCCTATGAGCCTATGTGAGCCATTTTCATCCAAACCACCACAGTGATCATGTTAGTGAGTGCTCACATGTGTGTGTGTGTGTGTGTGTGTGTGTGTGTGTGTGTGTTCTGGGCAGCTTCAGGAATTGTTGAGATAAGGTCTCTCTCTGAGACCTGGGGCTTCAGAATTAGACTAGGATATTTGCCCTATGAGCAGAGGGATCTACTGTATTTGCCTCTTCAGCACTAAGGTTATAATCATGTCCCACCAAGTCTGAGTTTTTCATGAGTGCTGAGGATGGGCTGTGACAACTGCATATATTTGTATGCCATACTTTGATAATATTCATGTCATCTATTTCCTTCATACATTTTACTTTCTCCTAGCCTGGATCCCCTTCCTTTATTCTATCTGTCCTCACTTAACCTTCATGTCTTTTTTTGTTGCCAGATTCTTTATATGAAGGAAAGTGTGTAATACTTGTTTTTCTGTGTTTAGAATATTTTGCTTTTCATTATGTCTTACAGTACCATCCATTTTTCTGCAAATAGCATGATATCACTCTCTTTTTGTTTAATATGTATGTGTGTGCTTGTGTTTGTATGTGTGTGTGTGTGTGTGTATGTGTGTGTGTGTGTGTGTGTGTGTGTGTGTGTGTCTGACAGTTTGTCTGGTCATCTATTGGACATGAATGCCGGTTCTATATCTCAGCTATTCTAAGTAGTTCAAGAACAAACATGTATGAAATTTTCTTTGTAGTAAGTTGGGATCCTTCAGATAGATGCCTGGAAGCAGTAGAATTATATCACATGGTAGCTATAATTCTAGTTTTTTGAGGACCCCTCTAATGATTTCCATAGTGGCTCAATTAACTTACTTTCCTGGCTGCACTCTACATTGCCTGCAGCCTACAAGGTTTCCTTTTTTTCTGCCTTTCCATGAACATTTGCTGTATGTTTTCTTGATTCTAGCCATGCAGACTTGGATATGATGGAGTCTCAACACAGTTTTGATTTGTATTTCTTTTGTTTCTAGGATGGTATGTAGCTGGTTTTCCTGGTCCTGCCTGGCCCACGGTCAGGACAAATCTCTCTCACCCACCAATCCCACAGCTGCTCAGACCCAACCAAGTAAACACACAGAGACTTATATTGCTTGCAAACTGTATGGCCGTGGCAGGCTTCTTGTTATCTAGTTCTTCTATCTTAAATTAACCCATTTCTATTAGTCTATAAGTTGCCACATGGCTTGTGGCTTACCTGTACCTTACATCTCGCAGCCATCTATTTCCCAGAATTCTCCTCTCTGCTTGAACCGCCTACACTTCCTGCCTGGCTACTGGCTAATTGGTGTTTTATTTATTAACCAATCAGAGCAACACTTTTAACATACAGAACATCCCACAGCAATGGTGTTTACTTTTTCAGATATTCATTGATCATTTTTAGTTTTTCTTTTGAAACTTATCAGTTCATTTGTCTATTTATTGTTTGAATGATTTCTGTATTTGTGCTGTTTAGTGTTTTGAGTTCTCAATATTTTCTTGAGGATAATTCTGTGTTAAATATGAACTCAGAAAAGATTTGTTACTATTATGTAGGTTCTCTTTTCATTGTAGTCATTAACTTGTCAAAGAAAAACATTTTATTTTCATACAGCTCCATCTGTCAATTCTTGCTATTATTCCCTGAGCTAAAGGAATCCTATTTAGAAAGTGCTGGGGAGATTCGTTCATCACATATGTATTGAGGTCTGAAATGATCACTTTATATTGTTTGGGGATAGAAACTATAGGAGAAAGTAGCTTTACTGAGAGCCATATTCCAGTAGTGTTTATTACTTGATCATAGGTGGTGAGGTACTAGAGACCTCTTTCCTTCTACTTATATCTGAGCAAAATTAAAGAAAAATGTAGGAATGGCAAGCTTGCTCACTGGGTCAAAAATAGTAACAAATTCCAAAGCACTTGCTATGGAATCCTGGCAACCTGAGTTCAATCCCTAGAGTTCACATAAAGGTAGAAATGTGAGAACTTTTAATAATGTGAGAACTTATAATAATATAAAAACAAAAAATAAAAGGAGCATCAAAAAGGAATGATGTCACTTTATACTGTAAGTAGTTGAGTTATTGACAGTGCCATAAAACATTTATTCAGGGACAAAACATTTTAAACATTAATAAAATGAATAATTTACTTTACCATTTCTTATTGACTCTGCTTCCTTATTTGTAAAATAAGGTTTGGTAAACTTGGAAACCTTTTGACATATGTATTAATAATAATGAATTTTATTTATATTTATTATTTCTAAATAAGAAACTAAGTGTAATAAAAAGAGATAAGATATAAACTATGTTCAACTGTGTTATACATATCTATTATATGCAGGATACTAGGATATGAACAAGAATACATAAAGATTTATATTTGGAATTGAAAAACAATTATAAAATGCATATATGAAAGCTTTAAGGACAATTCTGGCATTAGGGATTGACTCTCTTTAGCACCACCAAATGTCTGGCAAATTGATAATGCTGAACAACTTGGGGATGACTAGGTAGGATTTTTCCAGTTTTTCATTAAAATGAACGTTTACTTGGAAACGAGTGTTTATGTATATTGGCATAGTATAAAGTTTTAATGAAAAAGGCATCTCATGAACTATTTCTTATACTATTATATCATATTATAGATTTTTTCCCCTTTGGGAAGGGGGAAGAATTGAAATGTATGAAAGACAAAAGGAGATCTCTGTATATGAGTGTTGCTTTGTGATCCTTTGAGAATGAACTGAGAATGGAGACCAAAAATTAGTTACTGCAGTTTGTCCTCATCCTTTCTGAAACACAACTGAGATGTGAATCACTAAGGGAAGTAAGACTCACCCCCAAATGAGGTGAGTGAGGAATGTCCCAGGGGAAGGGAATGTGGTATGCAGTATGAAACAAGATACTCTTAATCTTTTCACAAAATCATCAGAACAATTGGATAGTCCATTAAATGTTGGCATGTTACCAACCCCAACTAGATATCCAATAAGCATATTGCCATCTGTCACAAAGGATATTTTGTCCTAGGTTCCCGAAGGCAACATTTATGGAAGTATTAATGACTAAGAGTGTAGATAGAATGATAGCTTACCCATGGAAAACAGGGTTTAACAGATATACTTACTGCTACTAATGAGAGTTTATTTTCAGCATACTATAGTATTTATTAGAAGCCAAATGGGAGTTACTTAGAAGTCCTAGTATTGAATTTTTCTCATTTTATGATATATTACACTGGGAAGAAACTGACTTGCCCAAAGATGTAGAAGAAATTTGTTTCCTAGTGTGATGACTTTTCCTACTATAGAAGATGGTTCACTTTGACTCAACATATCATATGTGGCATTTGAACTGCATGTGAGAAGGAAAATCATTATGACCATCATGGCCACAAAAATACTTTCCTTAGGTTAGTATGGTAAGTATCACCAAAAAATAGAAAACAATAAAATAAAATAAAATAAAATAAAATAAAATAAAATAAAATAAAATAAAATAACAGCCTTATTGACAAGATGAGCTGACCTGGCTCATTCTATGACAATATTAATCTACTAAATATATTCCTTCTCATTTTTATCATACCACTTAAGTGTTCTGAATGATAACTGTCTCACAAAAGCCAAATGTCATGGTCTCTTACTGATCACTTGTAATTGGGATAGGATCAAAGGTTACACAACACCATTTGCATATTCAACCCACTCCTAATGGAAAATAACAGTTAACAGTAAACATATTGGTAGATACTTGTTTTCTTAAGTAAATTATTTCTATATGAATGATGTTATCTGGTGGGCATCTGGTCCCACAATAATTCTTCCTTAATACTGAAGCTACTACTGATTTCTCAATATATCTTTTCACATTGTAGTCTTCATGGTTGAGATGGCTATTCTTGGTTGTCAGCTTAACTACATCCAGAATTAACTAAAATCCAAAAATGGAGGGCACACTTGTGAGGGAATTTTGCTTAATTTGAAGTAGAAAGATCCACTTGTAATCCAGATCTTAAGACACACGCACCTGTGGTGGTATTGTGTTCGCCAAAATATTGTGTATGCTAATAAACTTATCTGGGGTCAGAGAACAGGACAGCCACAATATTAAACATAGAGGTTAGGCAGTGGTAGCATACGCCTTTAATCCTAGCATTACAGAGACAGAAATCCCTCTGGATCTCTGTGAGTTCAAGGCCACATTGGAAACGGCCAGGCACGGTGATACACACCTTTAATCCCAGAAAGCCACACCTTTAATCCCAGGGAGTGGTGGTAGAAAGCAGAAAGGTATATAAAGCATGAGGACCAGAAACTAGAAGCATTTGGCCTGGAGAAGCATTTGGCCTGGAGAAACATTTGGCCTGGTTAAGCATTCAGGCTTTTGAGCAGCAGTTCAGCTGAGACCCATTCTGGATGAGGGCTCGGGGCATCCAGTCTGAGGAAGCAAGACCAGCTGAGGATCCGGCGAGGTGAGATAGCTGTGGCTTATTCTGTCTCTCTGACCTTCCAGTGTTCACCCCAATAACTGGCCTCAGGTTTGATTTTATTAATAAGAACTTTTTAAGATTCATGCTACACGCACCTCTAATTTGGGCCACACTTTCTGCTGGAAATCTATATAAGGACATGAAAGAAGGAAGCTTCTGCTCTTTGCCTGCTTGCCCTCATTCTTGTTAGCAAGTCCATTCCTTCACTGGCATTGGAACCTACTTCTTCTAGAACACAGTGTTGTAGATGAAAGTTTTCCTGTGTCCCACTTGATCAACAGCTGCTTCAACCCAAATAAGCATACACAAGTTTTTATTATTTAGGCCATAGTTTATTAAACTATGGCCATGGCAGGCTTCTTGCTAGCTAGCTTTTATCTTAAATTAACCCATTTCCATAAAGCCATGTAGCTTGTGGCTTACCAGTATCTTTACACCTTGCTTCTCCTGGTGGTGGCTAGCAGCATTTCCTCAGCTCTCTTTCTTTTTTCCTCTCTCTCTAGTTAGAATGCCCCACCTAATCTTATTCTACCTCACCATTGGCCAAACAGCTTTATTTATCAACGAATCAGAGCAACACATATTCACAGCATATGGAATAACATTGCCCATCATTTCCCCTCTTCTTTCTATTCAAAAGGAAGGTTTTAACTTCAACATAGTAAAATTACATATAACAAAACAGTTATCAAGCAAGAATTATAGTTATAACATCTAGTCTATTTGTATTTGGCAAAATTAAAGAAGATATCCTATCTATCTTATATTTGTGAGTCTAAGGTTTCATATCTACTTATCTCTTATCAGAACCAAGGAAAATTATAACTATAACTACCTAGTCTTCAACTACATCAAAGACCTCAGAAGCATATAATATTACCTAAGTAAACAGGAAGTGCATTGTAAGCAACCTCCATAAATCTAGAATGACAGAGACAGCTGGCTACCTGGACAGTTACCTAAAGTTCTTCTGCAAATTGGGACATCCATTCTTCAGCCTACAGGCTTACAGTGTCTCAGTTGCTTCTGTCTGTGTCCTATAGAATGTCTGGCAGTTTCTTCTGAAAAGCAGGAACCTGAAGGACCATCTTGCCTTGCAAAGTTCAGTAATCATGTTCCTATGGGTCCTGCATGTCCAGTCGATACAACATTTTCTCAAGCAGTCCAGTCCAGAACAGTTTCATGCCCAAATGGCTATTTTTGCCAAGAAGAAGATAAACTCCATATGGAGTGTCTTTGATGCCCATCTTCCCATCTCTGAAGTAAATCAGTGGTGCCAGGAGCAGACGTGTCTCACTGTCCGGAAAGTCTAAGTTTTTAAAACATTTTAAATGCCATATTCTGTAGGTCTTTGAAGTGTTTGAAGATTATCTACCTAATTGAATTATATCTATGTATATCTGGAAAACTTAACTAACATGACTATAATTTTGATTATAATAGATGATAACTATTAATCTGTATTTCTTAATGATACATTACAATTTTAAATGAGTTGTATAAACATAATACTTTAAACAAGAGTAAAAATATGCATACAGTATAATAAAATTAATTTTAATTTGTATCAATAAACTAAAATCCATAGCAATGTCAAATATTTTAAGCAAGCTGTTGCTCTTTTAAAGCAGATTCAATAATCTATGCTTTCACCCAATCATATCTATATCCTATCCCCCTTTTTATTTTAGAAAGAGATTGTATTTATAATCAACCTGATTTAAATAAAAATAAACATTCATAAACAATATTTTGGGAATTTGTGCATAGCTTCTCATACTACTTCCTGCTTATGGGGGTTCTGGTAATGTTATGAGGATTCTGAGAAAATTAAGAATTATGGTGAAGTCCTGACTGGAATAGTTTATGAGGCTACATTGTCTGAGCCAGTTGCCTTGAAGCTGTTTATGGATGTTGGATCATCTGGGCTGTGGTGTCATCAGAGACCTTTCAGGGGCTCTTGGTTGATCAAACCATGTTAGCCTAGAAGCAATACCTAGGTTCTCATCTTCTGTGGAAAGAAAAGCAGAACCTCTTTTCCAAAGCAACATATCCTTATACATAAATTTTGAAGTCAAGATACTTTTAAAATATACAAATTGGTTTAACTCAGCAGCCTTTATAATCAAATGTCTTTCTGCAGTTAAAAACCCTCAAACAACACAACCCAGGTTCTCTGCACAATATGCATCTTTATGTGGGTTATTTTCTATATTACTTTTGCTGTCTCTTTAAAGACTTTATTTTTTAAAACTGTTTTTTCCCTCTTTTTCTTTTGGTTAACATTCCAAACATGTTTAACCAACCAATCAACATGGCCTAGGTTTTTTTTTAATTGGTATTCAGTAACTTGAATCCACAGATATAAACAGTATATAACCAGAGAGTTACAAGTAAACGCAGATTATACATGCAAAATTCTGCTCACAAAGGTCACATGTGAAGGTACATGAATTAGAAAACTGCATCTATAGTTATGGCCAAACTCTTTTTAAAATGAAGAAATGTAAAGTCACATCCTGAAAATATAGAGATGGTTTACACACTTCAAAAATCAAATGTTGCTTATACCAGAGATGTATGCCAGCTACAGGATTCAAGTGACAAGCAATAGGTTCTCAAGAAATTAATACTCGTCAAAGAAAACTAGAATATTTTTACATTTCACTGAAATAACATTTGACTACTAGAATATGAAACCTAGCAAGAACTCAGGAAAAATTAAAAATCTAAAGCCAATTACTTAATATTTATCATCTAAACAGCATGACATTAAAAGAAAACTGCACCTGCATTTGAATTGTCAATCTCACATGAATGAAATTCTCTAAAAATGAAAGGCAACCAAAACAGCTTCCAAAGTCAAATGAAAAGTCTGCAAGGCTCAGATTAAATTGTGGAATGTTTCAGATGAAAAGTAATAAAAAATACAATTGGTTTTGTTCTTTATTGAATTGAATCAAACGTTGGCATTTCTTTGAAGCCTCAAACTACTAAATTTCATTTTTCTGAATGGTTCTATGCTATCTTTCTCTTAGTGGTGCAAGTTGTTTTCCAAAGCTTACAGCAGTCAATCTATACAAAGTACTTTTGTCTCTTGCTGTTCTGATGAAACAAAAACACATTTTCGTTAACCTAAATGTATGTGTACTTTCTGCTGTAACACTTAAACACATGAACAGACATCTATTATTTTTCCATTAAAACAAAAGAGTACAATAGTTTTCTAACTACCAGTATTGTATTTAGAAAAGGCTAACATTAAAATCAAAGAACCATTGTTTTCTTTGAAATAATTAAGCTTCATGTACATTTTAAGTTCCCTTTTGTCTCCATTCTTCTGACAATTTATTCAGATTTTTTATTAATTTATGATAATGAGGAAGGCTGCTGCAATGAATATTCTTTGCAGCTTCTTTATTTGTATAAAAGAGATAACACAGCTTACATACAGTAAAACCCTGTATTAGGTATCACATAGTCTATACCAACAGGAACATTAGGCTGATATGGTCCAATTCTATACTCATCTGGAATTGTAACCCTTCGGTAAGAGTCAATGGAAGTCTTCAATATTGCTACTTGGAGGAGCACCCCTCTTTTTCTCAAAGAGAGATCTCTCTTATATGGGGCCAGGACCATGTCCCATTCTCTTATACTCACTGTCAAATTTATGATAGTTATGTGAGGTCTCAACAAAAAAAGAATCACACCTGCACCTTTCTCCATCTCTTAATCTGTCATCTTCATAATCCATTCTGTCATAATAACCAGATTCTTGAGAATGACTTCCATGGTCATAATCAAGCACTAGGTTGAGACTAGGACCATGATCATCAAAACTATCTCATCTAAAGTGCCTTTTTTCTTCCCAATCATCCCTAGGTACTCTGTATGTTGGGTCCCATATAGCAGATCTGCCATCTCTATCATAACTCAGTGAAGGACCTTCTTCAGTTCTCTTCCTTTTAAGTTGTAGAAGGATTTAGGGCAAGTTTTCAGGAGTAATCTTGTCCTCTGGATAATGACTCAGTTCATCTAAGTCGCTAGAAGACAGACCCAAGATGGCCAAAATGTTACTGGCCTGGTCTGCATCTCCACAGTGTTTAGAAGAAAAAGAAAATGCACCCTTACAGCCAATGTTAAATATAGACTACAAATTATGGCAAGAAGTAGTAACCAAAGACAGTGTGCTATGAGCTCCTTGTTGATTCAATGAAGAACTGTAGAAGTAAACAACCATCTTATTGAATAAGAAACACAGAGCCAATGTAAAGATAAAAGCCCAAGAGGTCAGAGCTCAGAGCCTTACCCTTCCTGCTTCAGCAATCCTCTTCAGCCAAGAGAACTACTTCCTGTGTGTTTGTCTTTATAAATTGTCTGTTCTGCCTTCTCATTGGTTGTAAACCCAACTACGTGACTGCCTCATCACTGCCTGTCTGTACAGACCTCCAGGTCTTCTATAGCTGGTATTGAGATTAAAGGCGTGTGTCTCCAATGCTGGCTATATCCTTGAACACACAGAGATCTACGTAGCTCTGCCTACCAAGTAGTGGGATTAAAGGCGTGCACCACCACCGCCCAGCTTTGGCTATGGCTCCAATAGCTCTGACCCCTGGGGCAATTTTATTTATTAACATACAAATCAAATTTCAGTACAAATAAAATAACACTATATTTCTCCTTTTCTATTTTAATAAACAGAAAAAAGGAAAAAGGTTATAACTAACATAAGAAAAACTATATACAAAAGTACAATAACTATATACAATATATACAAGTAATAAATACCTAAACAATGTCTAGTCCATTTGTATTTGACAAATTCAAAGAAAATAATTCCATTATCTATCCTATTTTGCTAAGTCCAAAATGTACCTAATTCACTTTCTATCCTAACTAATCGTCAGCTATAACTAACTAATCTTCAACTCCCTCAGAGACACAAGAAGGAAAATAATATTACCTAATAAAAAATAAATATAGGAAGTGCATGCAAGCAACTTCCAAAAAAATTGTGAATTGACAGAAACAGCCAGCTACCTGGACAGTCACCTGAGGTTTCTCCACAGTGTTGGGCCATCATCTTCAGCCTATAGGCTTAGTGTATCTGACAGAATCATTTGTGAAGTAGGATGTACACAAGGTCAATAGTTCAACTTCACATTGGGTGAGAGCAGCCCATGTACCGGAAACACTTGAATTCCACTAGTATCATGTCATGATTCAGGATTTTAAATTCTGGAAATTGTTGATGGTTTTTGAATTCAGCTGTCCATTCTTCTTGACTGTGTATATGTGGCTTCATCTCAGCATCCCATTCTTCTCCACATTCATTTATTAAATGCCAGTCTACTATTGAGAGGCATGAGCTTAGTTACTCTTCAAGAATAACTGTTTCAGCTGCTGTTCCATGGCACATCAGAAGCCATCAGCCCACTGCCTGTTCAGGTGCCTTCAAAGAAAAGGGCACTGTACCTTTTCTGGATTGTGAAGGCCACTTCAGGGATGGTGTCATATTGTCCTAGCTTCAGAAGATGCCTTTTGATAAAGCCATAACCACACTTATTTTCGTAAGAATCAGTAGTCTTTTGTTTCATCTCTTGTCTGTCCATTTTGTCCTATTGTCAGCAGTTGATTCGAGGATACTTTGTTGTCCAGTGGCTAACTTTTGCCACAATGGAAGTTAACTCCATATGCAGTTTCTTCAATGCCCATATTCTCTCTGAAGTAGATTGTTACTGCCAGGAGCCGATATTTCTCATAGTCATACCAAAAAGAAAAAATTTCTAAGTTATTAAAACATTTTAAAAGCCATATTGTGTAGATCTCTGAAGGGGTTGAAGATGACCTGTCTATCTAAAATATATCTGCTTGTAGATGCAACCAACCATCTTATTAAATAAGAAACACAGAGTCAATGTAAAGATAAAACCCCAAGAGGTCAGAGCTAAGAGCCTTACCCGCCTGCTGCCAGCTAGCCTCTTCAGCCTAGAGAACTCTCCGAAAGAGAGCTACTTCCTGTCTGTTTGTCTTTAAATAGACTCTGTGTCCTGTCTTCTCATTGGTTGTAAACCCAACCACGTGACTGCCTCATCACTGCCTGTCTGTACAGACCTCCAGACACACATTGGAGCATGTGTCTCCAATGCTGGCTGTATCCTTGAACACACAGAGATCTACCTAGTTCTGCAAACCAACTGCTGGGATTAAAGGCATGCGCCTCCTTCAGCAAATCCTACCAGCGTGCACCACCACAACTGGCTTTCGCTATGGCTTGCTAATAGCTCTGACCCCTAGGCAACTTTATTTATTAACATACAAATAAAATCATATTTCAGTACAAATAATTTACCACTATATTTCCCCTTTTCTATTTTAATAAAAAGAAAAAAAAGGAAAGTTGTAACTAATATAAGAAAAACTATATACAAAAGTACAATAACTATATACAATATATACAAGTGATGAATACCTAAACAATGTCTAGTCCATTTGTATTTGACAAATTCAGAGAAAATAATTCCATTATCTATCCTATTTTGGGAAGTCCAGAATGTACCTAATTCACTTTCTATCCTAACTAATTTTTAACTATAACTAACTAATCTCCAGCTATAACTAATTAATCTTCAACTCTCTCAGAGACCCAAGAAGGAGATAATATTACCTAACAAAAATAAAAGCTTCCAAAAAAATTGTGAGTTGACAGAAACAGCCAGCTGCCTGGACAGTCACCTGAGGTTTCTCCGCATTGTTGGGCCATCATCTTCAGCCTATAGGCTTAGCGTATCTGACAGACTTATCTGTGAAGTAGGATGTACACAAGGTCAACAGTTCAACTTCACATTGGGTGAGAGCAGTCCATGTACCAGAAACACCTGAATTCCACTAGTGTCATGGCATGATTCAGGATTTTAAATTCTCGAAATTGTTGATGGTTTTTGAATTCAGCTGTCCATTCTTCTTGACTGTGTATGTGTGGCTTCATCTTAGCATCCCATTCTTCTCCACATCCCTCTATTAAATGCGAGTCTGCTATTGAGAGGCATGAGCTTAGTTACTCTTCAAGAATAACTGTTTCAGCTGCTGTTCCATGACACATCAGAAGCCATTGGCCCACTGCCTGTTCAGGTGCCTTCAAAGAAAAGGGCACTGTACCTTTTCTGGATTGTGAAGGCCACTTCAGGGATGGTGCCATATTGTCCTGGCCTCAGAAGATGCCTTTTGATAAAGCCATAACCATACTTGTTTTGGCAAGAATCAGTAGTTCTTTGTTTTATGTCCTGTCTGTCCATTTTGTCCTGTTGTCAGCAGTTGATTTGAGGATACTTTGGTGTCCAGTGGCTAACTTTTGCCACAATGGAAGTTAACTCCATATGCAGTTTCTTCAATGCCCATATTTACTCTGAAGTAGATTGGTACTGCCAGGAGCCAACATGTCTCATAGTCATAACAAAAAAAGAAAAATTTTCTAAGTTATTAAAACATTTTAAATGCCATATTCTGTAGATCTCTGTAGGATTTGAAGATGACCTGTCTATCTAAAATATATCTGCTCAATTTTGAAAATATACCTGATATGACTACAAGTTCTATTATAATGTCTAACTACTAACTTTCATTTCTTTATATCCTAATAGTTGATAATAATAACATTCAAGGATCAAAAAATTGCATTACATTGTTAAATGAATGGTATAAGTACAGTTAGAAATATACATATAGCATTTTCTAACAATATCAATTTCAATATATATAATTTGTATACAATATTAAACAATCCAATCCAATGTAATGTATTTAAAACTAGTAATTGTCTTTTTCTTTTTTTTCTTTTCTTTTCCTTTTTTTAACAAGAACCTTAAATCTAATCTCCTTTGCTTAGCCCTTTTCCT
>CABHPH010132667.1:19563-30419 GCA_902168325.1 Peromyscus nudipes | reverse complement strand
CTCCTCCTCCTCCTCCTCCTCCTCCTCCTGCTCCTCCTCACATTGTCTTTAAAGATTTTTCCAGAACACTGACCAGTCTAGTCTCTTTGGAATTGTTATTACATTAAATTTGTATTATTTTCACATATTGTTGTTACTAAGATGAAAACATCATGTAATATACATTGGAATGTGACTGCTACCATTGAAGGAGTTGGGACTGTTTGATAGATGTAGAAATGTAAGCTTGTATACCAGATGATGAGGGCCTGTGCTGTTAACATGCATCTTTGATTTAAAAAATTTTTTTTCGCCAGTTCATATTTTGAAATTATACAATTTTTTTTTTCTCAGAGATTAAACTCGATGTGAACGGAAGAGATGCATTGACAGAAAGTTACTGCTATGGATTGGATTATAAAAATGCTTACTTCCCAAGCTTTTTTGTTTGCTTTCGTTATCACAGAAAATAGCATCTGCCTTACAGACTAAGCTGTGACCAGATCCCGTTACTTACTTGAGGAAAATTGAGAATGGATTTTGGTTTATAAAATATTGAGTTTTAAACTTTCATCTGGTAGGAGTGAATGACTTTTTTTTCCCCTCCAAATAGATCAAGAAGTTGGTATATGTTTACCTCGTCCGATATGCCGAGGAACAGCAGGACCTGGCGCTCCTGTCCATTAGCACTTTCCAGCGAGCTTTGAAGGTAAATGAAGAGCGAGCAGGTGGATAGCTCCAAGGTGTCTGCACAGTGCAGGGCAGTAGTCCACTACCCTGCCTCGCTGTGGCTGCGGGAGTTAAAGGCCTCCCAGAGCACAGATTCAGTGGCCGTAGAAAAGGATCTCTGTGTACCCACGTGGAAGCTTGCCCCAGAAGTTCGGCTTCTGTTTATGTCCATTTTATCGTCGTCTCAGATTGAAGGACTGCTTCTCATTGTACCAGTTGTTGAAACTGTAGAGAAGTCAGTGGGACATTTGTAAAGAACACATTTACATTATGATGCATTTTACTATGTTAGATTAAAAGTCTAGTACATTTAGTAATAATTAGTCAGCTAGAATTGTACCCACCTTTCTTTAAAGCACTGTTCAGGAAAGACACATTTACTTTTCTTGTTTTTACCTGTTTTCAGACACTATTGCCTGTTTTCAAAGGCTCTTCTGTGTTGATTAGCGCTGTAACACTTGTCAACTGTATCGTACAGATGTGTCTGAAAGTCTAAACTTGAAAATGTGATGACTGTCTTCACTGTTTTAGGACCCAAATCAGCTAATCCGTGCAAGTGCCTTGAGAGTCCTGTCGAGTATTAGAGTGCCAATTATTGTGCCTATCATGATGCTGGCCATTAAGGAGGCTTCGGCTGACCTGTCGCCGTACGTCAGGAAGAATGCAGCCCATGCTATACAGAAGCTGTATAGGTAGGTGCTTTGTTGACCACAGTAGGCTACGTAGACTGTTGTAAGCCAGAGGTACTTTCTAGTGTGTCCTTCTAAGTAAAGGAATGTGGCTGTTTTTTTCCCCCCCTATAAATAATCTTTACACGTCTCTGCTTCTGTGTTGGTTATAGAGACCCTATGAGGACTTTACTTCTGAGTGTGCTAGGGCCTCTGTTTACTTCTAGGCTCCATGGCTTTAATCAGAGTTTGAATTCTCATTTGTATAGTGTGTCTTAGATATGCGCACGTGTTGTCAGAAAACAGGGGCTGGGGGTGGCTCAGTGGGTGTGAAACATGAATGCATAAGCACACATCCCAGCACCCAGGGCTGACAAAGCTTGCTGTGTCTGCAAGTGTCTGCAAACTCAGCGTGGTGGGGAGGGGAGATGAGTAGATCCTGGGAGCTGGCTGGCTGGCCGGCCTAGCCCGCTTGGTGAGCGTCTGGTTCAGTGGGACACCTTGTCTCAAGACAGTAAGGCATAGAACCATTGAAGAAGACACCAGCGTCCTCCTCTGGCCTCCGACTGTGTATGTACAGGTGCATGCAACCACACACTCCATACATGACACAGGGGCGGGGATGGGGAGATGCCCTTCTTTACTATAGAGTAGAATTTCATGTGTTTTGCTTACAACTCATCTTTGTTTCTGCTCTTCACTCTGTGGAGTGTGATTCTTGGATAGAGTTATTTTATTACATTCTTTTTTTGTAGTGATTTATTTTTTTTTGAGTCAGAGTCTTTATATAATGTCCAACATTTTTTTTAGCCTTTATTTTTATGTGTATGGGTTTTTTGCCTGCATGTATCTCTGTGCACTGTCTGCATGCAATACCTACGGAGGCCAGAAGAGGGCATTAGATCCCCTGGGACTAGAGTTAGATGGTTGTGAGCTACTGTGTGGGTGCTGGGGATAGAGCTTGGGTCCCTCGGAAGAGCAACCAGTGTCCTTAACTGCTGAGCCATCTCTCTCCCCCGATTCAGTGATTCCTAAGTATATGCTATCGACATTTTTATTTTTATTTTTTTATTTTTATTTTTTTTTTTTGGTTTTTTCGAGACAGGGTTTCTCTGTGCAGCTTTGCGCCTTTCCTGGAACTCACTTGGTAGCCCAGGCTGGCCTCGAACTCACAGAGATTCACCTGGCTCTGCCTCCCGAGTGCTGGGATTAAAGGCGTGCGCCACCACCGCCCGGCGACATTTTTAGCAAATATCATACAATACCTTGATCTCTGGAGAAAGGTACTGTCTAGAACAAGTTATGTGTCGCAGTGTGTGGCTGCTTTCTGCCGTCTGTCTGCAAGCTACCACTTGTTTCCAGTGTGCTCTCAGTGTCGTGTCAAACACGTGAGATGCAGGAAGTCAGCAGATGTGTGGATTGTGAACAGCATTCACACCCTTGAGGTAGAAATGACCCATGTGCCAAATAATCCATTGTTTTGTGACTGCCACATGTACATCATGGCACATGTGGAAACCTCCCCCCAAATAAATATGTGCAATAAAACTTTAAAAAAGAAATGTAAAGTCGCAGTAATGACTTAAAAGTGCACCTGGTGGCCAGGTGGCAGCTCACTGTCCACTCTCTGTCCCCGCTATGACGGTCCTTAGCACTGCTGTCTCTCCTCTCTGCCAGATGGTTTCATAGTCTGGCCCCCTTTTCCCCTCAGTTTAGATGACAACTTCGTAATGCGAGTCTCCATTAGCAGGCTAAGGTCACGAGGTTTTATTTAGAGATGCTCTTTTTGTTTTTGGCAGCTACACAACCATAGTTAAAGACATTTACTGTCTTTCCCTTTTTCCCTTGAGACAAAAAAGGGAATTTCAATCAGGTACTTTCTCAGCTACTTCTTTACAGTTCTCCAGCTAGCTGTGGAAGTCATAGACACCTGGTTTAGTTAGCATGAGCCGCTGTAGAGAGGGAAGGTGACTCTAGCTGGAAGACCCTCCCATCTTACTAAGATGTCTGTGTCTGGAAACCTCACTGTTCTCTTGAACACCTTGGCGTTCCTTCTTGTTTTGTGTTGTGTTGTTTTGTTTTGGTTTTAGAGACAGGGTTTCTCTGTGTAGCCCTGGCTGTCCTGGAACTCGCTCTGTAGACCAGGCTGGCCTCGAACTCACAGAGATCCACCTGGCTCTGCCTCCCGAGTGCTGGGACTAAAGTGTGCGCCACCACCGCCCGGCCAGCCTCAGCATTCTTGAAGTGATGAGTGTCATTGGATGTTAGAATGAAGGGCAATAAATGCACACAACTTATTTATCTATTTTTAACATTTTAGTCTTGATCCAGAGCAGAAGGAAATGTTAATTGAAGTCATTGAGAAGCTTCTGAAAGATAAGAGCACTGTGAGTATTGTCTTTTGATGTTACTGAATTGTGTTTTATTTTACTATGATTTACCATGGTAAATTCACTAGAATTATTTTTATTGATTCTATAATATGCTATAATTATTAATGAAGTTCATGTCTAAAATATTAAAGCTGGACATATTGGTGTACCCCTTTAACCCCAACACTTGGGACAGAGAGGCAGGCAATTTCTGTGAGCTTGAAGCCAGCCTGGTGTACATCGTGAGTTCTAGGTTACCCAGGGCAGTGTGAGACTGTCTCAACAACAACAACAAAACCCCCAACCCCAAACAAACCAAATATTACAGACCTATTGAACAACAGAGAGGGGCCTTTAGTATCACAGATGTTCTTTTTCCTTTTGTTCTTGCTGCTGGGTTTTAAGACAGGGTCTCAGACAGCCCAGGCCAACCTGGAGCTCACTCTTTCTACCAGATTGGCCTCTGCTTCATAGCAGTTGGACTACAGCTTCTCAAGTGCTAGGGTTACAGACATGTTCTAAGATGCCCAGCTTCTGCACATTTTCTAAAATATTAAAACAATTCTCAAAATGTTTCTTCCCTAAAAATTTAAATTTTTCGAGACAGGGTTTCTCTGTGTAGCCTTGGCTATCCTGGAACTCACTCTGTACACCAGGCTGGCCTTGAATTCACTTGAGATCCACTTGCCTCTACCTCTGGAATGCTGGGATTAAAGGCGTTCACCACTGCCTGGCTCCCTAAGAAAATTTTATAATTGAAGAAGGCTCGTTTTTTTTTTCCCTAAGAGTTATTTTTCTAATTAAAACAAGTAGTCTTTTGAGAAAGTGTGTATCTACATGTATCCCTTTTCCATGCTCAATTTATGTGTGCATTGACAGTTAACAAGACTTAGGAGTAGATGTAACCTGCGGGTGTGTGAACAGGTGGCTGGAGGCATTGTACTGCTGGTGTATTAGGACTTCTGTACCCACTTTTTGCAACTCAAAACTACTTAGGAAGTGATCATAGGTCATGCTAGGGAACATGGGCTATTGTCATCCAGCAGGTCTCTAATATAGTAGTCACTGGCTCCTTTAGGCTTGTTAATTGTGCTTACTTACTTTGTATGTGTGCATACGTGTGTATGTGTGTGGCAGTCAGAGGACTGCTTGCCGATCTGGTTCCCTCTTTGCATCCTGTGGGTTCTGGATTAGAACTGAGGTCATGGTCTTAGTGGGAGGCTTTTACCCACTGAGCCATTTGCAGGCCCATGCCTGTTGTTGGTGTTGAAAAGTGGGTGTTCGAATTTCTCTTCAGTTCTGTCAGTGTTTGCCGTGTATACTTAGGAGCTCTGATATTGATACATATGTTTATAATAATTTTATCTTATTATTTATAAAATGTCCATTTTAATCTTTAATAATGTGTCTTGTTTTATGTACAGTCAGTCTAATTTATGATTGTTTTCACACTTTCATTTTCCAAACTTTCATTTTCAAATTGTATATTTTTGGTTTTTTTTGAGACGTGTGTATTCCTGGCTTTCCTAGAACTTGATCTGTAGACTGGGCTGGCCTTGAACTCACAGAGATCCACCTGCCACTGCCTCCTGAGTGTTGGGATTAAAGGTGTTGGACCCCAAAGTTTAGGGTCTTGAGTGGGCGCCCTAAGAACCCAGACTCCAGTTCAGTTGATGCAATAGCAAGAGGTTTTTATTATGACTGTATACAGTCGGGCAGACTCAGCTCAAAGAGCAAGAGTCGCATCGCACTATAGTCACATAGGCACCTTTAAAGGAAAAACCCACAAAAGTCATAAGATTACAATTCCCATACAATCACAGAGTGATCACAGAGTGGGTACAATGGGTACAGTTACGTCAACCTCAAGGGGAGTATGGGGGGGAGTGGAGCTTACACAAAGGTCACAGTGGTCCTTCCTGGAACATTTGCAAACTATCCCAGTCACAGTTGAGCACATCTCTTAACAGAAATCTCTTTACATTGTTATATTGTTGCAGGGGTGGTCAGCATGCCCTGGGAACTAGATTTTTAGTTTCTCATTTCCTGGTGCTTGAAGTTTCTAATTTCCTGAGGCTTGGGGGTGTAAGCCTGAAGGGTTAGGGTCTTTCAAAGGCATGTGCCACCACTGCCTGGCCAAATTGTTTTTTTCAATCTAGTTGCCTTCTATATGTAGCATATATAGATGCCTTTTGACTCTTAATTAAATCTGACAGTAACTGCCGTCTGATTGGAACAGTTGATTTGCTTATACTCAGTGCTGTGTTAGTCAAATTAGTTGAATTTTAGCTGCATTTTCACTCGTTTTTCTGTCTTGTGTTTTTCATTCCTCCCTTACGGCTTGGTTGCACTAAATGAGCGTTTTAGTAAATACTTCATATCCTTTACTTTCTAGGATCTTGACAGTGTCATGATGCTGTCAGAGTCATACATGGCAATTCCTGGATTTCGTTCCTAAGCCATCTAAACTTCTTCAGTGTAGAACATATTAGAGATCTTCATTATATTTTCTATGCATAGTTGATATATAGGAGGGATCAAATATAGACAAACTCACTAAGTAAACTGAGAGAAGTCATGCTTCTTTTTGTCTGCTGCTCTATGACAGGCATGTTGTCTGCGTCAGGGATCCAGATATAAAGCCTGTTATCAATACTCAGATAACTTAATAGTGGTTTTAAAAGTACTTACTTTCTTGTGTCTATAGGAAAGTTGCTAAATACTGTGGAGAATGGTGAGATTTAGAAGCAGCAGTTCCTGAATTTACATGTAGTTTACTATTAGTTCTGCTCCATCATAAATTTAAAGAAATTTGGAGGTAGCTGGGTGTAGTGGTGCACGCCTTTAATCCCAGCACTAGGGAGGTTGAAGCAGGTGAATCTCTGTGAGTTCAGGGTCAGCCTGGTCTACAGTCAGTTCCAGGACACCTACATTATGAGACCCTGCCATGGAAAAATGGAACAAAATGGGAGGGCCGGGGGAGGGGAGGATTTGGAGGCGGTACTAAAAACAAAACTTCCATATGTACTTGTGGTGCTATAAAGTGTCCGAGATACAATAAATATTGACTCTCAGGACAGTGATGATGCTTGGATAGGAGAGGTGATTTCTAGAGGTTTGAAGAAAAATAGTAATGTCAGATGTTTCCATTTCAGGAAAGAAAGTCACCTAAAAAGGGACTGTAAACAGTGTGTTCCTAGAAATAATGTTTTCTCAAGGTATAACCCAACAGAACGCCCCTCCCTTCTGGATTATGCAGAAGGTATGGCAAAGGCAGACATTGGACTAATGAATGTAGATCAGCAAGGGACAGTAAAGGTAATCCTTTGCCTTTGCCATCAGGGAATACCTTGAGGGACCTCTCCCAGTTCCCATGTCAAATTTGGTTCTGTCCTTCTTGTCACCATGGAAGAAACTTCTTCCCAGAGCAATTAAAGAACCTAATGCCTGTTGTAAAAAACAAAAACAAACAAACAAAAAAAAACTGCTCTGGATGATAGAACAGCTTTAGAAAATAAAACAAAAATTCAGGAGAAACCATAAATCACAACTGATAAAGATTAGATTTGGAAACTCCCCAATGTTAGAGTTGGGGAAGGGTTTTGTTTTTGTCTTTCAGGAAAATGAAGGCTAAGGAATCTGAAGACCACTGGACAAATGAGACATTAGAAGAAAAAGGACAAATCGTCTAGAAAACTTGTCCTAACAAAAAGATATTCTGCAGTGAACTATGTCCACACCAAACAGTGACTTTGAAGTTGCCAAAAATATGATGCGATCCTACAACAATGATTCCTTCTGGACAATGATAACACTATTAAGCTGGCAAACACCACCCAAAGATTGGCTTTGGACTACAAACTGCTCAGGATAATATCGAGATAGCTAGCTGAGATGATCCAGTCTCATAGACTACTCCAATCTGGATTTGACCATAATCCTAAGTTTTCTTTGTATCCCCATAAGATTACCAGTGCCCTGAATCAGCAGGAAGTAGCCTAGAAAACTATGCCCATATTTCAAAAAAATGGATTATGAATGTTTGTCTTTTTAGGGGTTGGTTAAAGATTGTTATTGATCATAGTCAATCTCTTTCTAAAAGAAGAAAGGGGGGATATGATATAGAAATGTATTATATAGAAATATAGGATAAAAAAGATTATTGAATCTACTCCAAAAAATATAGAAATGATATTATAAAAGGGTAAATTATTGAATCTACTCTGAAAAAAAGAGGATATAGATAAGATAAAAGGTAGATTATTGAATCTACTCTGAAAAGAAAAAATAGTATAGATAATAAGATAAAAAAGGTATATTATGGAAACTACTTTTAAGAGGCAACTACTAGTTTTAAATATTTTACATTGGATTGGATTTTTGTATCTTGTATATAAATTTTGTATATTAATGCAAATTTGAGATTAATTTTGTTAGAACACACTGTACATACATTTCTGCTCTTGTTCAAGGTAGTATACGTATATAGTTCATTTAACAATGTAATGTAATTTGCTAGTCCTTGAAAGTTATTATTACCAACTAATTAGGATATAAAGAAATGCAAGTTAGTAGTTAGTTATTACAGTCGAACTTGTAGTCATATTAGGTATGTTTTCAAGGTCAAACAGAGATATATTTTAAATAGACAGGTCATCTTCAAACACTTCAGAGATCTATAGAATATAACGTTTAAGATGTTTTAATAACAGATTTTTTTTTTATGACCATGAGACATGTCTGCTCCTGGCATCACTAATCTACTTCAGAGAAGATGATGGGCATTGAAGAAGCTCCTTATGGAGTTTACTTTCTTTGTGGCAGAAGTTAACCACTGGGCAAGAAAATGCCCTTGCCTCGACTGCTGACAGTATGCTCTTCAGTGGATAAGCGGGACACAAAAGAAAGGATTGCCAATCCTTGCCAAGACAAAGTAGAACAGCCCTTCAGAAAATCCTGCTTCACAGATGAGTCTGTGAGATATGCTAAGCCTGTAGGCCGAGGATGGATGCCCCTAATGTTGCAGAGGAACCTTGGGTAGCTGTCCAGGCAGCCAACTGTTTCTGTCATTTCTCACATTTTTTTGGAAGTCACTTGTTTGCACTTCCTGTTTTACTAGGTAATATTATTTCCTTCTCAGGTCTCTGAGGGAGTTGAAGACTAGACAGTTACAGTTTTCCTTGTTAACAATTTCAGAAAAGAAACTCACTAAAGCGGTATAAAGTATATAAGTTTGAAAGACATCAAAAGATAGTTTTTAGTTGGTAATACAAGTTAGGATAGAAAGTGATTTAGGTACAAAACTTTGGATTCACCAAAATAGGATAGATAATAGAGTATTTTTTCTGAATTTGTCAAATGTTTATGGATTGGACATTGTTAATATAATTCTTGACTGTATATATTGTATATACTTATTTCATAGTTTTTCTTATATTAGTTATAACCTTCTTCTATTATTTTAGACAAAAAAGGGGAAATGTGGTGATATATTGTGTACCCTAATAAAATTTGCCTGAAGATTAGAGAACAGAGCAAGCCACTAGATTAAACATAGAGGCCAGGAGGTGGCACACACCTTTAATCCTAGCACTCAGGAGGCAAAGATCCGTCTGGATCTCTGTGAGTTCAAAGCCATCCTGGACTACATGAGATTGATCCAGTCTAGGAGAGAAACAGAGCCAGGCAGTGGTGGCACACACCTTTAACCCCAGCACTAGGAAAGCTGAGACAGGAAATGATATGGTGGGCGGAGAAAGGCATAAAAGGCGTGAGGAGACAGGAACTAAAGCCTTCCGGCTGAGGAAAGCTTTTCAGGCTGAGGAGTCCTAGAGGTAAGAGGTGGCTTGTTCCTTTGTCTCTCTGATCTTTTAGCATTCTCCCCAATATCAGGCTTTGGGTTTTTATAAAAAGACCGTTTAGCAATCCGTGTTACATGTACACGGATGTTTCCAGATAGAGCATCTGTTCCTCCCCTGTGTACACGCATGTTTCCACATAGGACATCTGTTCCTCCCCTGTGTACACGCATGTTTCCACATAGGGCATCTGTTCCTCCCCTGGCCTTTTGTTGTTGTGCTGTGTTGTTTCATTGAAACATTCCCTTGGCTCCTTGGCTGGCCACAGGCTTGCTCTGTAGACCAGGCTGGCCTTGAACTTGCTGCAACCCGCTTGTCTTTACCTGCTGATCTGCTCCTCCGTCTCCCATGTACTAGGGTCACACCATGCTGGCTAGGCTGCGTCTTGTATCCTGGGTCTGAACTATAGTCTCAGGTATGAGAATCGAATGTTTCATGTTCCCTATGTCTTTGTATGGTTTATAGCCTCTAATCCATGAAGTTGTTTTGGGTTTAAATCGCTGTTACATGTAGAATCTTCACCTGTCGTCACAGCACAAAGTGTTAGCAATATTCTAACTGAAAAGAAGATGGCTGAAAGGAGAGTAATGGACATAATTTCTTGTAAATTTGATTGCCAGCTTTTGGTTCCTGACTGTTTATTTCCAAAATAAGGAAAAAAACATTGAATAGTTATCTTTAGTAGGTATTTGATATTTAATGGTTAGTTCTTACATTATTTATTGTATTATTAGTGATAGTAGTTTGATATCTGATACTATTTGGGTTTTTTTTCTCTTCATAGTCACTGTTTTCTGGAAGAACTTTCTGGGATTTGGGACATTAATTTTAACAAGCAGGTTTTCCTTCTCACTTTGTTTTTGAGACAAGATTTCTTGCTGTCCTGAGCCCACCAAGCACCTAGATTGACTGGCTAGGGGCCCTAGGGATCCTCCTGTCTCTACTTTCCCACCCTGGGATTACAGTCATGTGCCACTGTGCATGGGTATTTTTTTTTTTTTTTCTCGAGACAGGGTTTCTCTGTGTAGCTTTGCGCCTTTCCTGGAACTCACTTGGTAGCCCAGGCTGGCCTCGAACTCACAGAGATCTGCCTGGCTCTGCCTCCCGAGTGCTGGGATTAAAGGCGTGCGCCACCACCGCCTGGCACATGGGTATTCTTATGACAGTTTCGAAGACTGAACCCAAATCCTTATGCTCACAAGGCAAGCATCTTACAGTGGGCTAAATCTTTACACAGCCTGATTCCTTTT
>CABHPH010132667.1:0-12048 GCA_902168325.1 Peromyscus nudipes | reverse complement strand
AGACTGTGTTGTGATTTTCAGACATAGGGCCTGTGGTTCCAGACTGTGTAGTGATTTTCAGACATAGGGCCTGTGGCTTCAGCCTGTGCAATGATTTCCAGATGTGCAGCTCTGCCTTGCGCTGCTGCAGCACAGCCAAGAGACCAGCTGTGGGCGGGGGGAGGGGATGTGGGTAGACGACATGTGTGGCGTACACGTGGGCGAATGTGCTGGCTGGCGTGTGGGCGCTTGGCGTGTGGGCAGGTGAGGACCAGGGTGTTGAAGCTGAGGGTTTGACTTCTCAGGGCAGCTCGCTTATGGTTTCCTTTGAGACAAAGTGCACTGGCTTAATGGAAAGGAGGAAATGAAACCATTTAGATAGATTTGTAATTTTCACGAGTTTAAATAATATACTTTTTTTTAAGTTACAGAAGTACTTATAACGTAGTATAAAATAAAAAATAATGTTTTTGTTTTTTCCACATTAACCTCTTGGTTGACCCTGGAGAGGCAATTGTTGGTAACTATTTAATTTCAGTTATGCTAGGAGTTACAATTTTACTATGGATAAACATTTAACTTTACTTATTAATGTAAGATGCTGTCAATTTACCTCAATCCATGGAAAAATGACTCTGATTAAGTTCTCTTTGCGCATCTTGTTTAATTCGACATACTCAGGATGTTAGGATTGTGTCCGTGTGTTTTCTTAATAGTTCGTAAATAACCTTTGGGAGAGAGATATAGTCAGTCCCTGCTGCAGTTTCAGAACTAGCAATCATAACGAGGCTCTTTGTACAAAATGACTCTTTGAATGTGTCAACACTTGGGCCATGTCCGCAGCACACTCCTCCAAGCCACGGAGTCTGTCTTCTTCTAATTGCTGCAGATACTTGGAGTGAGCAGCTCAGGTATTTGAACTCCTGGAGGCTTCCGTCTCTTTAGGACTGCCTCTGGCTGATTTAGTGTGAAAGTTGTTAGACCGGGAGCCGGAGATGGCTCAGTGGTTCAGTGCACTGCTCTCAGAGAGGACCCCTTCCTAACACGTTTGGTGACTCACAGCTGCCTGGAATTCCAGCTCCAAGGGGACCCAGTGCAGGCACTTGTGGTCACGTGCCCATATCCACACACAGACGTATCCCCACACACATAATTAAAAATAAAAAAGGGAGTTGTAAGACTAAAGCTCATGAAGACAGTTTAGCCACGTTTGAAAGAAGCGGAGACATTTGCAGCTCTGTATGTGCTTTTCGTTTCAGAAGTTGTGTTCAGTGTTTTTACAGTAACTAAGGTTATCACAGTAGAACACACAGTGGAGCAGCGCTTCACATGAGGACCGAGTGGTGGGCGACTGCCTTCCGGAACCGGGGAGGAAAACGCTCTGTTTGCGCACGTCGCTCACCCTCATCCGTGGGCAGCGGTCTCCACATAGGCAGAAATCCCTGCCAGGGGTGCCTTGCGGAGACCACATCCTTCAGTCAAGGGCACTTTACCTGAAGTCAGGGTACCCCAGTGGGAACGCCGTGTCACCAACTTAACACAGAAACTAGGAGTTACAGTGGGGATTTCCCTTTCCCTCCCTTGATTAAGAGAAAATGTAACACATGATACTCTAATGAATCATTTTGCTGTGCTTTCTTGTTAGTGGCTAGGTGGCCCTGGTCATGGTGTCTTACTACAGCAAGAGAAAGGTAACTAAGACAGAAGTTGATCCTAGAGAGTGGACGGACCCTGACTGAGGCAACTTACAGGGCTAGCAGTTTCTGAAGGTCAGAGTCCATGGCCATCATAGCAGGGGGCATGGTAACAAGCAGGCTTGTGCTGGAGCAGGAGCTGAGAGCTCAAGTCTTGAGACACAGGATGAGGCAGAGAGAACTAACTGGGAATGACTGGGCTTTTTGTCACCTCAAAGCCCACCCGCAGTGATAACACCTCCAACAAGACCACACCTCCTAGTCCTTCCCAAACAGTTCCACCAACTGGGGCTCAAGATTTCAAACATATGTGCCTAGGGGGGCCATTCTCATTCAAACCACTATGTTGGGTAGTCAGAATTTTCATATCCATTTACAGATAAAGATACTGAGGCATACATATTTTAGCAGTTAGTTCACCTAAGCATACTGTTTAGAAAAGGTAGACCTAGAAACAGTTATCTGATATTCAGGGCCATCATTCTTTCCTTCATTTTACATTACCTGTTGACTTGAATATGGTTTGTGTTTGCTTATTGGTTTCCTGTCAAAGCTAATCTCTGAGACCCTAGTCTGTGGTACTCAATTAGATGATATCTATAATTAAATATGCTTTCCAAAGAGAAAAATCCTGTTTTCCTTTGAATTTGAGTGTGTGCATGCACATGATGCATGTGTAGACCAGAAAAAAGACTTGAGGCTCCTGCTCTGTCAGCAGCCATTTCACTGAGCTAGGCTCTCTCACTGAACCTGGAGGTAGGCTCCCAGCCAGTGAGCACATACGGTCTGCCCACAGGTTTTTGTCAGGGCTGTGGAGGATTCAAACTCAGGTCTTCATGTTTGTACTGCAAGTGCTGTTACCCACTGAGCTCTTTCCAAAGCCCTCTGTTTATGTTAATATTCTTGAAGGGTAGTAAAATGTTAGCTTTTAGGAACTGAAAATTATTAGAAATAGTTTTTGAGATGAGCTGATGGGCATACTTTTGTCAGTCATTTCTAAATGAACACATCATATACAAATAGGCTTCTTCGGGGCCAGAAGAGATTTTTAATTTCGTTTATTTGCATCATTATAGATCAGTATTTAGGCTGTTTATATGTAAATGCACGATTTGAGGAACAATTAAGTGTTGACAAAGTAGATTGCAGTCATATCAATTGCAGTGCATTTTCCATAATTTTTCTCACTGACACCTTTGATGATAAATAGTGGATGCCAAGTCAAAGCCGATTATACAGTGTGCTAGGAATTCATGGGGCTGTCAGAGAGAAGACCGATTGACTTTAAATTTACATATTAATGAGAAGATTTGTTAAGAGGGTGCTTGACTATAGAAAATAACAGCATATTTATAGGGCACGACATTTTATAAATAAAGCTGATGCAGGAAAATGGAAATTAAACCTTTTAGGTTAATAAATTCAAGAGACTACTAAAATGTGTATTTGCATTTTTATTTTCTTAAATTTACCTTTCTCTTTGCAGTCTGTGTCGGCTGGTTTTCCATTCTAGGTCAAGTTTGTATAATTCTCAAGGATATGACATTATTTAAGTATTTTATTTGTCATTGAAGCCTGTTAGAGGAGAGCATGTAAATTTCTTACATAAAGTTGCTTTTATGAAAGTAATGGATTTGAAAATAAATCCATTTATTTTGAAAATAAATATAAAACAAAGTGAATGTTTAAGAGTTATTTAATACTCAGTTTCTCTTCAGATCATACAAATCTTCTTTTAAGAGTTATTTAAAAATAAAATGAAATAAAAACACAAACAGACAAACAAACAAACCCAGGAAATCTGAGCCCTGTTGTGGCATTACTGTAAGGCAATACTGAGTGAAACCGTTCGGTCCAGGCAGGAGTGCCTTTCATCTGTAGGTCCAGTTCTGTTAAAGTTGCTAGCAGGTGGAAGATTTAACAGTTCCCGAAACTGTTTACCTGAGCACTATGAAACTTAGAAGTAAATCGTCACCATAACCGTTTAGAGTATGAAGCCAGGTGGTGCACTTCTCAGCGTTTATCCACACCATTTGGATACTTTGGAGTGATTAATTTACTTTTGTCTTTCTATTTCTGTACTTGAACTTACAGAACCTTACATAGGCCTAAGGACATCTTAAGGTTGGAATTTTCCTTGAAGTGTTTTATACAGGTATTTTTTCAGTGGTTGTTAGAAAATAACTCATCAAAATGCAAACTGTATACATAAACATATGCATGCATACATATTGTTTGTGTGTGTGGTTCTTTTCAACAGGTTATTTAACAAAATAAATTTTGTCATTTTTTTTTCTTACCAGTGGACTATTAGATTTTGCTGTTCTGTAGAATCATTAAAAATAAACTACAGAGGATTTATCATAGAGTATGGTTTTCACAATACAAATGAAAGACGTTTGTGTGTCAACAGCCAACTGTGACAAAGACTTTAGTACACAGTTACTGTGGAACTGTGGACCTGGGGCAGAGGGGAGTGAGGGCTCTCCTCCACCTGGTTATGGAGCACTCACTTTAAGGAGTCCCTGTTCTTTGTTCATTGTTTGTCCTTGGTTGAATGTTTTAACCTTCTAAGAGTCCTTTTTTTCCTTAAGTTTTTAATTTTAACATTTTTTATTTAATATTTGACAGTTTCATACTCCTGTACTTGAGTCTATCCACCTCCAACTCCCTGCTCCGTGTACCTGTGTTTTGTTTTGCCTTAAGTTTAATAATACTGTAAGGCTTATGAGAGATATTGTCCTGTTGTTTCCTTCTCCATGCCTGAGTTCTTTCATGTTCTTTGTGATTATGTGGTTGTAATGAATGGTTTTTGGTTTTTTAAGACAGGGTTTCTCTGTGTAGCTCCAGCTGTCTTGGAACTTGCTGTGTAGACCAGGCTGGCTTCGAACTCACAGAGTTCCACCACCCAGCTGCTTGCAATTACTTTTAAAATTCCTTAATAAGGCACATTTTTTTTTAAACAGGAGACAGCAGTGAATTCTTAAATTTTGTTCATCTGCAAATATCTTTGTTCTGTTCTTTTTTAAAAATTTTAATTAATTTGTTTACTTTAGTTTTTCAAGATAGGGTATCTCTATGTAACAGTTCTGGCTGTCCTAAAACTTGATTTGTACACCAGAATGGCTTTGAATTCACAGATACCCTCCTGCGTCTACCTGCTAAGTACTGGGATTGAAGGTGTGCGCCAACCCATAGGCAGTTTTTTTCTAATTTTTATGTGAGACCAGGGAATGGATAATACAAAGACTATATATTTACTAAAGTCTCATGCCTCTAAGTTTCTGTGGGTCAACTTTATTTATGTGTTGATTTCCTGTTCTTGTTGGTTTGTTGTGGTGGGGAAGCTTCTGAGGTTAAACCCAGTACTTTGTACTTGGTGAGTAGGCAACTCTCATCATTCGCTAGCTTCATCCCCAGCCCTGTGCTTTTCTTGTGTTGGGACTGAGTCAGACTGGCCCTGAACCCCTTCCATAATCCAGGGTGTTCATCTCCGAGTCCCTGGCCTCTGCTTTCCAAATGCAGAGATTGTAGGCATGCTGCACCCTGCTGGCTCAATGTCCGCCCTTGGTTTTGACTGCATCTCATTGGTTTTCAGTGCCTTGAATGCTGGGTTTTTTTTTTGTTTTTTTTTTTTTTTGTTTTTTTTTTAAAGATTTATTTATTATGTATACAGTATTCTGCCTGCATGTGTCCTTGCAGGCCAGAAGAGGGCACCAGATCTCATTACAAGTGGTTGTGAGCCACCATGTGGTTGCTGGGAATTGAACTCAGGACCTCTGGAAGAGCAGCCAGTGCTCTTAACCACTGAGCCATCTTTCCAGCCCGAGTGCTGGTTTTTAAAACAGCTTGAGAGAGTATGTCCAGTGAAGGCATTCCATCTGTGCGAGCTCAGCTCCAGGTCATAGCCTTCGGAGTCCCACTGACTCCATACTTCATCACTTCTCTTTAGCTAGAGTTACATCATACATCCTCTGAAAGTTCTCACCCACGGTAGAGGGCTATTACTCACAGTGTCTAGAGGAGCCATGCCTCAGGAAACACATGGTTTCTTCTGAAACAGCTGGCTTTTCAGTCCTTCTAGGAAATCCATGGAGAGCTATATAATGAGATTGGCTGCTAGTGACAGTAAGTGTCTACCATATTCTTCACACTAATCTCATGTAATTTTGAAGAGACTGTAGTTTTGAAACAATATTTAAATTTTGGCTACACACATACACACACACACACACACACACACACAGTGATATTAGATTAAGTGAAAACTAAAAATGTTCTGACAAAATTTTTGTAGATCTCAAGGATATCCCAAATTTTGAAATGGTCTATTTTATTTTGATTATAGTGCAGTGTATTCTAAAGATTTATTTACTTTGTGTGTGTGTGTGTGTGTGTGTGTGTGTGTTTGACCTGTGTATTATGTATGAACACTGTAAATGTGCCTGGTGCCTGCAGAGGCCAAAAGAGGGCATCAGATCCCCTGGAACTCCAGTCCTGAGCCTGTGTGCTCTGCAAGAGCAGCGAGTGCTCTAACCACTGAGCCTCTCTCCAGTCCTACAATGCAGTGTATTTTGATACCTTAAGTAGGTATCTGGTCTGTGGAGAAAAAGTTACATTGTAGGTTAGAAGTTCTTAATTGGTAGTACTTACTTGTTTTCATCTGAGTTGCTGGGTCATTCCATTTTATAAAATTTGTTATAAAAACTTTCCCATTTAAAAACAACAGTTCACAGCAACCTTTACTAGTGCTTGAGGCCATTAAAAGTATATGAAAATAAGTATTCTGGGGAACAAATGCCCCCTTCTTTTGAAAAAAGATTTTATTTTATTTTTAATAATGTGTATGTGTCTGTGTTGGGGTGTGAGCTTGTGGGTGCAGGGGCCTGGGGCAGCCAGAGGTATTGGGTATCCCAGAGGTGGAATTCTGCATGATTGTGAGCCTCTCAGATTGGGTTCTGGGAACTGAGCTCTGATTCTCCTAAAGAGCAGTACATACTGGCTGCTGAGCCATGTCACCAAGCTCCCCACCCACCCACCACTGTTCATCCTTTGGGGTTTCTGTTCACGAGGTCTCCTTTTAGCTTCCCTTATTTAGTGCTTTATGCTGCTTATTATAAATATAAGTATTTAATTTCCTTTTGGAGATCTATACTGTACTATAAATTGTGGCTCTGAGAGATGATTTAAGTCCATATTTACCACAGTGTTTTATGTAAACAGTTTTAAATAGAATCTGACATTAGCAAATGTGGCTGAGAGGGAACTCCAGGGTCTGCTCTAGATAGAGATGTGTGGTAAGATGAGGTTAAAAAAAAAATAAACTTTTTGACTATTCAAACATTTAATTAAGAAGAAAGAGTGCTTTACACATTTTAAATTATTACCTCAATTCTCAGTCTCAGTTGTAGTCCAAAACAGGACCACACTGAGTGACAGTGGCCCAAGAGGGATAGTCCCCAGAAGACCGGAGGATGGGATATTTAGGAGAATGAGGGCAGCCGCCTCACCTGTATAGTGTGGATTCTAGGATGAGACCTGCGCAAAGACCTGAACCTGAGCTTTGTTTGTGAGTGACCGACCATCAAGTGCTCCAGAATAGGAAGTAGTGACTAAGACACAAGTGATTGAAGTGTTACAGAGGCTGCAGAGCTGCAGTGACTTGGAATTGTTTCCCTTTGGTAATTCTAGGAAATGTCTCTTAAATCTCTAGCTGATTATAAGGCTAGCAGAAGAGCAAGCACTCATGTGACCAAGAGAGAGAAAGAATACAGGCTTTCCAAAATCACTTAGGACCATCTCCAAACAAAACATACAACCAGTAACAACAAACATGTGGGAAGAGTTAGAATCTCAGTTACAGAGTTACCATATCATAATCTAAATGTCTTGTCTTCATCTCAAAATTAGGAAGCATGCAAAGAAACAGAAGAATGGTACATTAAAAGAAAAACAGAGTAATGGAATTGTGACCAAAGAAGTATGTGCTGTAGTGAGTCTCAACGTGTTTAAGTTGACAGTCTCAAGCACACTAAAGCAAGTAAATGAAGTCAGAAAAATGATGTCCCTCCAAATAGAGTATCAGCACTAGTGTGCAAGTGCATGCACGTGCACACGCTCACACACACACACACACACACACACACACACACACGCACACGCACGCACGCTCGCACGCTCGCTCGCATGCATGTGCATATGCACAGATGGAGTGGGAGAGAGATGCAAAAGAACCAAACAGAAGCCTGCTGAAAAGTTGAGTAATTAAAATGAAATGTTCACGACCAGGGTTCAGCAGTAGATCTGAACAGGCAGAAAATGAATCGGTGAGCTAGAAGACAGGTCAGTTTAAATGATCTAGTCCGAGCAGCAGAAAATGCACAAAGTAAAATGGGCAGAGCAATAGCAAAAATCATGAAGAAGCTTGGTGAGCACCCTCAGGTGTGCTTTTACACACGATGGGATACCTAGAGGAAAGAGGAGCGAGAAGGGACCAAAAGGAATATCTGCAGAGGCTGTGACTGGACGCTCTCTAGACCTGATGAAAGACACTCATTGATCTAATGGAGAAACTCAAGTTCTAGGTAAGAAAGACTCCATCACCGACAGTTCATCCTCTGTTGAAAGTCGGATGTGAAGAGAGTCACTGTGTGCAAGATTTCTTCAGTAGTATGAGTTGCCTTCATATCAGAAACCACAGGTTCTAGAAGGTGGTGGTTTTGTTTGTTTTGTTTTGTTTTGTTTTTGAGGCAGGGTCTTTCTGTGTATCCCTGGCTGTCCTGGAACTCTATGTAGCTCAGGCTGACCTCAGACTCAAAAAGATCTACATGCCTCTGACTTAAAAGTGCTGGGGTTAAAGTGTGTGCCACTACTCACAGCTTTTGAAGCAACAGATGTGAAATGTTGGAAGAAGAAAAATTGTCAACCAGGAAGGCTGTGTCTGGCAGAATTACGCCCCCAAAATGGAGAAACCAGTACGTTGTGGCATGGACATATCTGTTCATCTGAACATTGTGGTGTGGACATATCTGTTCATCTGAGTTTCTTGACACATGTAAAGTAAATGTAGACAGTAGGTTACAGTGTCCCTAAGCACTTACTATGTGTATCTTTGAAATTGAACATTACAGTTTCTTTGCTTTTGTGATATACAGATTCACCAAAAAGTCACACAGTCAGAGTTTTATGTGTTAGTGCCACAAACACCTTTACACACTCGTAGCCATTTTCTCTCTGGTAGTCACAAAGTTGGCTTGCTGATGCCTGGATCCTGGGTCTTGTGAACACTAGCTGTCACCTTTGCCTGTGGCCACCAGGGCCACAGGTCTTCTCTGCTCACTTGGTTTCCTTTCTCTAGGTGTGGAATTGCTGGCTTCTGTGTGTGTGGCCTCCCCATTTCTTCTCCAGAGGCATCCCGGCTCTCTTTTGCCTTCTGTGGCGTTCTCCTCTCCTTTCTCTCTTCTCCTCTTTTCTGTTTTGAGATGGGGGTCTTTGTAGCCCAGGCTGTCTTTGAACTTGGACTCTTCCTGTCTCAGCTTCCTGGGTGCTGGAATTAGAGCTACACACCAGAACCCACAGCTATAGTCACACTATCTTTTATTATTATTAATTTATTTGTTATCTTTTCTGTGTTTGGGTGTTATGCCCACATGTATGTCTGTGAACCATGTGTGTGCCTGGTGCCTGAATGTGACGGAAGAGAGAGTCAGATCCCCCGAAACTGGAATAACAGGCTTGTGAGCCCCTGTGAGTGCTGGGAATCTTTCCCAGTCCTGGAAGATCACTGAGTGCCCTTAACCACTGAGCTATCTCTCCATCCCCAGTCCTTGTATTATCTTTGAGACAACACACTTATACAGTTTTTTCCTAGTGATTCTAGTGCGTCTTTTAGTTTAGATGTAGAATATTTGGGAATTAATGGAGATTAAATAATCCCTTAATAAAATTCAACCTGTTTATATAGAGTTTTAAAATTCCATTTTTCCCTTTCTTTCTAAATAATTGAAATGTGAGTTTTCCAGAGTCCTGGTTCCTTACTCTTAATTTAGAACACAAGTATATGGGCATATGCATCTTGTTCTGTTGTAAGTATTGAAAGTCTTGGTGATTAAGAAAAGGAAGCCTCAGAGCCAGGCATGGTGGCTTAGCCTTTGGTCCCAGCACTTGGAAGGCGGGGGCAGGCAGATGGATCTCTGGGAGTTTAAAGCCAGCCTGCTGTACAAAATAAGTTCCAGGTCTTCCAGGGCTACATGGTGAGACCCTATCTCAAGGGGTGGGGGAGCTTTGCTGATTTCTCTCTCTCATTCTAGAATTTCTAAATATATTTTAACAACTTTGCTTTAATCCCTTTGTTTTAACACTCTAAAGAAAAATTAAATTGATCAGTTTCAGTCTCATGCACATTTGCTTCCCTGTCTGCAGTGGACTCTCTGTCCCGGGCTAGGATGAGGAGAGTGTGAAGAAGGTGTGAGAAGTTGTTATTACTCTGCTTAGGGTGGGTTAACGAGTGCTTCCTGCTTTGTAATTGGGCGAGTACTGTTCTTAATACATTTGCTTCAGCCAGATGGAGTTTTCCTGTTCCCGTCAGTGGAGCTAGGATAATCACAACCTTTATTCCTCAAGCTTTGGGACTTCTTTGCCCTGACCAGCATGGCCATGTGCATATTTTATTTCAGGGAAATTTGAAAAATGTTTTGTGTAGGTCTTCCATTCCATTTCTTAGGAACAAAGTTTGGAAATGGATGCATTCTGAAATGGATATATTCTAGTATATATGTTTCTTATATACTAGAGCTGAACATACAGCTAAACATAGAAATGAGAAGTGCTGTGGGCAACTGAACACTGAATTTTCAGAGTGGCTCGCCACAAAGTTAGTGTGCACAGGTGTGTCCATAATTGTGATGTATTGGGGAGATTCAATGTTCAATGGTCCTCAAACCCACACTTCCACCTGTGTGGTAGAGCGCTCACTGGGCTGTGGTATAAAACATGCAAAGTGAACAGCATAGCAGTTTTCTCATGGGAGGGGTGGTGGGTGTCTCACACCCGTGTGCATACCCTATGTTGCGTACTGAATTTTGGGGGATGAAATTTCCCTTTTTCTTTAGAAAAAAAATATAAAGGTGTTCCTACTATACTCATCCTTGTCTGTGTGTTTTCTGTAGTGAATAAATAGCTGATTTATCCGAGTAGTTGGGTCCTGCTAATCACTTACCCGCCCTGCTTTTGTTAGAGGTATCTAACCTAATGCAGAGAGGTGTGCCATCAATATTGGTCAGTACAAGAATGTAATGGACTGTTTGTGCCTTCCCAGAATCCACATTGAAACTTTAACCCTCTGTGTAGTAGTTTTTGGAAAGAGCCTTTTGTAGGTAATTAGGTTTACGTGAAGCCGTGAGGGTACCTTTAGAGCAGTGACCTAATTAGCAACTTTCCTAATGCTGTGACCCTTTAATGCAGTTCCTCATGTTGTGGTGACCCCCAAACATAAAATTATGTCGTTGCTACTTCATAACTGTAGTTTTGCTACTGTTATGAATCGTAATGTAAATATCTGATATACAGGGTATCTAAAGGTGACCCCTGTGAAAGGGTCGTTTGGCCCCTGAAGAAGTTGTGACTCACAGATTGAGAACCATTGCTTTAGAGGGACTTAGTGTCCTTATAAGCAGCTGTGCAAGAGATTGCTTCCTTGTGTTTATATTATATGAGGTGGCTGTCTGCTAACCAGGAAGAAGGCCTTCTCCAGGACCCAAATGGCAACCACTGTATGGTGATTTGAGACAGTAGCTGGGATTGACCAATGCAGTGTCTCAGATTACGTGGGACTGTCATGGGTGCTTCCCTGCAGGGTTCAGGTGTCAGCTGCAAGGATTGTGTGATTTGGGTGTAAGTCTTAAATATATTATTACAGCCCCTAAGGTTGTTGTGGAGTTCAAAAGGCTGGTGGTCTCAGGTGCCAAGGTAGTAAAGGGGAGAGATGATAGGACCATGAAGAGTTTTCCTGAGTTCAGTCCAGCCATTGCTTTGAACCTGTGAGGCAGGGCCTTTCACGTCCTGGGCATCTTTGTTTTCTGCCTGTGAGAGGTGGTAAGCCTCTGCTTCACCTCCAGACACCTGAGTTCTGAGGACTCAAGGGTACATTTCTGCCAGCACACTACTACTGTTCCAGAGGCTTGTGGCCCATGTTACCTTTTTTTTCCACACGGCCCAGCGTCATTGTTCACATGGTAGGGAAGTACATTTTTCAGAAATATTTTCTTGTCATCAAATTTTAGACATAAAATTATAGTGGTATTTAATTTGTACTGAAATGTGATTTTATTTGTATGTTAATAAATAAAGTTGCCTAGGGGTCAGAGCTATTAGCAAG
>CABHPH010132666.1:0-21030 GCA_902168325.1 Peromyscus nudipes | reverse complement strand
CATTTGTAAGGTTTCTCCCCAGTATGAAGTCTTTGATGTGTTTTAAGATTTGAGCATCTGGAAAAGGACTTGTCACAAGAGCTGCATTTGTGGGGTTTCTCTCCAGTATGAATTATCTGATGGTTTTTGAGAGTTGACTTCACAGTAAAGGACATATCACATTCCTTACATTTGTAAGGCTTCTCCCCTGTATGAATTCTCTGATGTACAGTGAGGCTTGAGGCAGTACTGAAGCATTTCATGCATTTCCCACATTGGTGTGGTTTCTCTCCAATATAGCCTGGTTGTTTCAGAAGACTGTTTGCAGAGGTGAAATAGTCATCATATTCTCCCTGCCTGTGCTCTTTCTTTGCAGTGCAGAGTCTCTGATCTTGAGTAATGTTGGAACAGAAATTTAAGGATTTCTCCCAGTCTTTAGATTTGCAAGGTTCTTCTCCAGTGTGCACGCTTCCATGTCTATCTGGATTTGATGAGTCAATAGAGGCATCCCTGTTATTAATGCATCTGTAGTTATTAGAGTGTTCTGTAGTTTTACTTGTTCTATAATGTGCATATATGGAGGGGTCAGGAAGTATTTTGCCAAGCTCATTACACTGATGTGACTCACTTTCAGTCTTCACATGTTGATGGACAGGTTCACATTTGAAATATTTCTCTGAAAATGTGTAAGGTTATAAACAGGGCTTGTTCAAAGACCAAACATATGATAAGTGACAGTCTCTCTAAGTTCTCTCTTATGAAAAGTCACCCGGTAACTACTTATACATTTTTCTTTCACTGTAAGTGAATGTATTCTCACAAAAACAGTATGACAGTCTTCAAGTGTCTGTGATTAATAATAGATATCTCATCCTTATTGAAATATGATGGATCATGAATTTGAGGAATCAATAATTAACTTTTGGATAAAGCTCATTCATGGATTATGTTTAGAATAAGTGTCTCTGTGTTGAAATATTTCCTATCAGAAATTGATGAAGAGTATAATGCACACTCAGGTTCACATTATTTATACTTACTAAGTGATAGTCAATCAAGAGAACTATACAGAATATTCAATTCCTTTAAAGTTTAAAGTCTTATTTAAAAGCATCACAGGTTTTACTTTTCTCTCTAGAAAAACTCGTTAGAGTCTTCAAAAGTAATGGAGGCAAGCCAAGTATTTTGCCAGACAGAAGAGGATCTAGATTGTTTGAGGCAGCTGTCATTGGCAACTTTTTCCTTATTTCTATTCTCCACATTCTGCAATCTACATACTGCTGTGTTTAACATTCCTTATATTGTAATTCTCAAGTCTAATCTGTATAATAATTACTGAGAATATTTTCCTGAAGGGTGTCTGTGTATTCTCCACTAGGAGAAAACTAAGGGTGTAATATAAAGTCAGCCAGCAAGGAAGGCAATTAAAGACTAATCCTACTTCATTGACCTACATTAGGCTTATAGTTTCTAAAATTATTTCATACTATGATGTCAGCATAGTCAATTAAACCTGCATTTTTACTAGTATTGTCCCCATAATTCTGTAATAAGCAACTAGTTAGCAACATGCAGGATGTATTGTGGGATCAGAACATTACACTAAGTCAAATGATCAGCAATCATTTCAAGTGGAATTGAATATCACAAACCACTCTCAGTCTTGCCTTCTCTTTCCCTGGAAGTCATCACTGTTGTCTTGCTCATTCCCTAGCCCATCCTGCTAGTGGCTAGCCTCTCCTCTCCACATTCCAGGACAATTTCATTTGCTCTGGACAGGTGACCAGGCCTACCTTCCATACAATAATCCATGTGTTCTCTGAAGTAGCCCATGACACATGCTAGAATTATTAGAAAGAATACAGATGTCTAACACAGTACTGTGCTTATAATAAAGAGAACAGAGAGTAGAGGAATCTAAGAATGATTTTCTATTGCTATTTCATGTCAGAATCTTCAAAATATTTAAGGAGAATTTTAAGTTTGCACATCTTGAGTTTTTTTCTCACAATTAAAACCATGTCAGTCATAACTATGGACATGGAACTTTCAGATATGGGTATAAATGTTATATAATACTATGTGTCTGAATGCATTGTGGAACCAAATTGAGGATACATGACACGTCTGACATGGAAAATGGAAAGAAAAAATCAAATAACCATGAAAATGTTGTTTCCTACTACCAATCTTTCCCTAGTCTCCTGCTGTTTCTAAGACAGCTTAACAGAGCATTTACAATCTATAATGCCAATGCATATAAAGGATTAGTTAGAAGTCTAGGAGCAAAATGTTCTCACCCACAGAAACCAGGTTGTTGTAATTCTCCAACATCACATCAATGTACAAAGACCTCTGTGCAGTGTCCAGGCATTCCCACTCCTCTTGGGAGAAGTTCACAGCCACATCCCTGAATGTCAAAAGACCCTGAAACAAAATTTGTTTGATTATGTGTGAAGCAGGTAAGGCCAGTAGCACTGGGTCATGCCTTAAGCAAACAAAGAGCTATGACATGGGCAGAGAGCATGATAGCTGGAGGAAAACTGACCCATAATATCGAAGCCAAAACATGATGACATGCAGCCCAGATCCAATCAAGAAATGCCACAGCAGCTAGGAGCAGAGCCTGCCAAAAACCAACATATATAAACCTCAGCCCTGTGTTTAGTAAATGAGAGATTGCTTGCACACCTCACAGAGTCTGTGCCATTGACTCTGTGTCTGCTCACCCCATTCCCATAGGATCAGGGACCCCAGGACCCCAGGTGCAAAGACAGCAACACACAGGCTACCAGACAGAGTGCTTCCCTGGATAAAGTAGAATTGAGGAAATTATGGATGTAGATGATGAAGACAATCACTCAAACACATGATTTTAATACAGTCACATTCTATAATCTATTTTCCAAATGTGATAACAGGATGACACAATATGCTCACAAGTAATATACTAAAAAAGCACATATTTAAGATCTGTACATGGTTATCCTTCTGTTATTGATGATGTGTTTATGTCCCTCAGGATCACAGTGCTCATGTCTCTGAAAGAAGATTCATAATGAGGAAATGTGCTTTAATTGCTCTACCTGCAGATCATGGTAAAAATACTGCCACTCAACCAATTCTGTGCATTCTTCAGCCTTACATGATTGCATTCTAACATGCTCAGTTCATATGTAAAAACTCTAGGTCCAATGCCCTTCCATTAAAGAGGAAAGTTTTAGATACGGAAGGTAGTATTCATGGTTGAGTTCATAGGCAAGGAATTTTCCATTTTTCCACAGTAACAATGAGTACAATAACACTACATACTGTCAATTTTAACATTAATGTATAAAAACAGGTAGTATATGGGAATATTTTATAAGCATTTTTGAGCTAGTACCAAGCAGATAGGAAAATCCACATCAACCACTAACATCAACCACAAAAATATCCCTAATAAAATAGGAATATGCCAATTTAACCAAAATAACAATTAAAGAAATTTTGAAGAATATTTTATTTCTGAAGTGTTATAAAAATTGAGGGAAGTCCTTTTACATCACGTTTGTTTACATGATGTAAAGATGTGTCTATATTTTGTCTCACTTGCTTAAGATACCTGATTGGTTTAATAAAGACATGAATGTCCACAAGGTAGGCAGGAGTTCTAGGGAAAGAGAGAAAACCAGGAACAATCTGATACAGAGAGAGAGAGAGACACCAGCAAGACACAGAGCAACTTGGAAGTAAAGAAAGAAGGAAAGGTAAAAAGCCACATGAGACAACATAGACTAATAGAAAACAGGTTATTTTGAGTTATAAGAGCTTTAACCTATGCTAAAGGCCAAGCTTTCATAATTGGGTAGCTACCTGACCCACAAAAAGAAGTCTGACTACAAAGTCCAAAAAAACATCAAACAATGTTTAAGTTGTAGCTAAGCAGGTACCCATCAGTGTAGTAACTGTGGATGCATTCAGAAGTGACATAGATTTCCTGTCGGTAAAAGAATATATTTAGGGCTGGAGAGGTTGGTCAGAGGTTGAGAGCCCTGGCTGTTCTGCCAGAGGTCCTGAGTTCAATTCCCAGCAACCACATGGTGGCTCACAACCATCTGTGATGAGATCTGGCTCCCTCTTATGGCCTCAAAGGATACATGCCAGCAGAACACTGTATACACAATAAATAAATAAATCTTTAAAAATATTAAATTCAGGGATTAATATCATCAATTTTTAAATGTAATAGAGCTTAGAAAAACAGCCCAGGAGAAAATAGAGCATTTTTGTGTCTGAAATTTGTTGTTTTCCTTTTAGCACTTATCTGTATTGTCTAACAGATTTTAGGTTAGTTGTGTTTAAAATTCTTCCTTTATTTCTCTGGAACTGCATACAGGTGATATATTCTGTCTAAGCTTTGAATTCAGGAAAGAAATGCAAACCTTCGGTTTGAACCCATTCCTCAAATTTCCACCTTAAAACACTGCAGCTTCAGGGTAGTGTAATAGAGCCATCCCTCTCACAGGAACTGACAAGAGCAAAGCAATCATGAGGAATGTTCTTTCTACATGAAATGTAATGGCTTATGCTCTTCAGTCAGTCAATACCCCAAGACATTTTATTGATGATTGCCATAGAATGATGCATAATGTGTCCCAGACAGACAGGGCTGCACAGCGGGATCCTTTTTGGGTCAAAAAGAAAAAGAAATAAAAGAATACTAATCTCAGGCAGGGTGTGTTTGTACATGCCTTTTATCTTAGCACTTGGGAGGCAGAGGCATGTGGATCTCTGTGAGTTTGAGGCCAGCATGATCTACAGTGCTACTTGTAGGAGAGCCATGGTTACAAAGAAAAACATTGTGTAGAAAAACAAAACAAAAGAAAACCAAACCAAACACTGAGCTCTCTAGTTTGGGAAGTTACAACTGAGTATCCTAATCAAGTGAGTGATGGGAGTAGATATTCTCCTGAGACAAATAGATAGGAGATGTCAACAAACACATGGACACATCATCCTTACCATGATATTAAACACCATAGAGAAATCCATGAAGACTACTGTGGTGATTTGAGTATAACTGGCCCGCATTGGGAGTGGCACTATGAGGAGGTGTGGCTTTGCTGGAGTAGGTATGGCCTTGTTGGAGGAAATGTGTCACTGTGGGGGTGAGATTGGATATCTCTTTTGTTTAAGCTTTGCTCAGTGTGACAGTCAGTTGACTTCCTGTTGCCTGCAGATATAGGACTTCTCAGCTACTAGTTCAGCTTGCCTGCCTAAATTCCACCATGATGATAATGGACTGAAACTCTGAAATTGCAAGCTGTCACCTGAATTAAATATTTTGCTTTTTAAGAGTTTTCATGGTCATAGTGTCTTTTCACAGCAATAGAAACCCTATCTAAGACAACTATAATCTGAATCTACACTCAAGAACATCATTTTCATGGTAGGTTCATGTCACATGTGTAAGCCATGCTCTATTCTGTCTAGTGTGCTTAAATTTTTAGTTAAGAACCAAGTTTTACCGGGTGGTGGTAGTGCACACCTTTAAACCTAGCACTCAGAAAGGAGAGGCAGGTGATTGTCTGTGAGTTCGAGACCAGCGTAGTCTCTAAAGCCAGTTCCAGGAAAGGCGCAAAGCTACACAGAGAAACCCTGTCTTGAAAACCCAAAAAAAAATTACCAAGTTTTATTTACCATTAAAAAACAAGCTTTGTCTTTTAATTGCTCATATTGTTATGGTGTTGTTTCAATATGTGCTCTTTATTAGCATGAGAGAATGATATGAGAGAATTTCCACATATAGAGCCTGTATGACACAGGAGCCCTCCCTCACTAATATATAACAATATAGTCCATCTTCTACAGCAATTAGGCATCACATCAGCCTATTGTTTGTTCATGTGTTAAAATACAAATATTTTCAAAATTACAGGGCATAAGTTCATGAGAGGCATTTTCCTCAGTGGAAAACAATCTGGGAAGAATAGAATGGATAAAGGTGCTATAAAGTGTGGATTTATGGAACTATATTGTATAGCCATAGTAATAAATTCTGCCTGGTATGGTCATAAAAAGAGAGAAGGGGATAACAGAATACTTAACATTTGACAAAGAAGATAAAAAGATACAGTACAAAAATGTGGTATTTTCCACAAATAATGCTGGTAAAAATGGACCCAGCAGGAGAATGTAATTAGATTATCTTTTATTTGTACAAAAATTGATTCAAAAGGGATAAAAAAAATATCATATCAAACAAGAAACACATAAAAACCTAGGAAACATAGGAAATATCTTTCAGGATATTAGGTTGGGCAAAGACTTACTGGTTAGAAAGAACACCAACAGCACAGTAACTGAACAAATAGAACAAGAAGAATATAAAATGTTTCTGTATGGAAACAATCAGCAGAGCACACAGCAAGTGGTGGGAAAGAATCTGTAGCAGTGACACTTTGGATAGGGGCTCTTACCGAGAATTTACCCAGAATTGCAGAAATTAAATACCAAGGAAATAAAACTGACAATGAACAAATGGGCAAATGAGCTGAAACAGCACATTTTAAAGACAAATACACAAATGCCCAATAAACATTGCAGGTGTTCAGGACCCCTAAAATGCCATCATGGAAACAGAAACTAAAAGTACTTTGAAATATTGCCTCACCCCAGGCAGATTTTGCTGTCATAAACTAACCAGAAAACAAACGTTAGGCAGAATGAGGAGAGAAAGGAAGCCTTATTCACTGTTGATGGGGGAGGGTATAATTTAATAAGCCATTGTGGGAATCAGTTTGGAGATTATTGAAAAAAATTGAAGATGGAAATAATGAATGACTCATCAATGTCAGTCCTGAGCATCGCTATAATGAGTATGGAGTAGGACCTGGAGGTGGCAATTGTGGAGGGAGCTCTGGTTATGGAGGAAGAAAAGGAGGATATGGTGGTGCAGAACCTGGATATGGCAATCAGGATGGGGGCTCTAGAGGTAGTTTTGACAACTATGGAGGAGGAAATTATGGAAGTGGAAATAACAATGGTTTTTGAAATTATAATCAGCAACCTTCTAACTATAGCCCAATGAAGAGTGGAAACTTTGGTGGTAGCAAGAACATGGGAGGACCATATGGTTCAGGAGACTCTGGTCCTGGAGGAAGTGGGGACTATGGTGAGTGGAACTGATCCTGAGCTTCTTCCTACTTATGATGGGTTTCACTGTATAAACAGGAGAGAATGAGAGCCCAGAGGTAACAGAACAGCTTCAGGTTATCAAAATAACCATGTTAAGGAAACTCTTATCTCAGTCATACATAAATATTCAGTGACATGGCAGAAGACACCAGAGCAGACTCAGAGAGCCATCTTGTGAATGGATTGGATTATTTAATAACATTACCTTATTATGGAGGAAGGATTATAAAAAAATGCCTTTGAGACAGTTTCTTAGCATTTTAATTGTTATTTCTTTCTAGTGGTCTTTGATAATGTTAAACTTGTAAGTTTCAGGTGACATGAGAAACTTTTCTTAAGATTTTCCCAAAGTTTTGAAAAGTTATTATCCTGGATCATGGTGTAATAAGACATAATGTTTTTCCATTAATAATTTAAGTGCATGTTTGGAAGTAAGAGGCTGTTGTACATTTATGATTTAGTAAAATAATTCTAAAGGAAAAAATTGAAGTTGGAATTAATGTATGACCCAGCAATGGCACCCCTATGAATATAACTAGAAATCTCCACACCCTAATACAGAGATATTTAACCCGATATTCACTGCTACTGCCTTCACCATGGCAAAGTATTAGAACCAATCTAATTATAATGAAGACAGTACACACACAAAGTGGAATACCATTCAGCTGAAGAAAAAATTGCAATAAAAATTGAAGGAAAATGGTTAGGCTTAGAATGTGCAATATTAAGTTAGGTCACACATTGTCAGAAAGAAGAAATCATATTTTCCCTCGCATGAAGAAAATAGCTATTAGTATGTGTATGTGAGAAACAACAAACACCAGAGCACAGCAGAACATGGAGAAAAGAGAACAAAGATGGATAATTATCAGGGTTGAGGTAGATTGAATACAGGTAATGAACACCAGTTATGGAAAAGGACCTAAAGCTAAGTGCTTTTCTAGCTCTAATTCTATCACAGTTATTTTTTTCCGATGGATAAGTTGATAAAAATATATTCAATAATAAACATAAAACCCCTTTTGTAGGACTCCAGAACTTCTGTTTCCAATGACTACTCTAACTACCCAAAAGTATATTGATTTGACCAGTATTTGGGTCTGGTTAATTTCAGTGTGTGAGGTTTTTTGTTGTTATTGTTGCTGTTAATTGCTTGTTTGAAGCGTTTGTCATAAAAAATTTTAAACTATTATCAGCAGCATAAAATTAAAGGGTTATAATATCTGAACATATGATATTTCTAGAAAAGTGGCATGACAACTGACCTGGGAAATGCTTACTGGAGAATCAGCCATTTCTTTCTGTTCCTTTTCTCTGTTTCTCTTTCAGGAAGAAGGAATAGATGACTTGCTGACCTTTCATATAAGCAATCAAAAAGAAAAGGAAAAGATTAATGCTAAAAGCTGTAACCCAAATCCTAATTGTTCTTATTAATAAAAACCCAGAGTCAGATATCAGTGTGAAAGCTGAAAGCACAGAGAAGCAGAGCAGCCAGGCACTAGTTCTCACCTCTGTGAGATCCTCTGAGTGAAAGAGTGCTGAGCTCCTGTCTCCTTCCACATTAGATTCCTTTCTCTGCCCAGCCATTCCACTTCCTATCTCAACCTCCCTAGTGCTGGGATTAAAGGCATGTGTGCTTCCCCAGTACTGGGAGCAATGGCCTGAGATCCCAATTGCTGGATTAAAGGTGTGTGTCACCACTGCCTGGCTTTGTTTCTCTTTTAGACTAGATCAATCTTGTGTAGCCCAGGGTGGCCTTGAACTCACAAAGATCTGTCATCTCTTCCTCCCGAGTGCTGGGATTAAAGGTACATGCCACCACTGCCTGACCTCTATGCCTAAGTAGTGCCTGGCTTTGCCCTCTGATCTACAGGCAAGCTTTATTTGTAAGAGTGTACACAAACTATCACCACAGAAACCTGTTAGAGAACAATGTCAAACCACATGAAAACACCAAAGTAGCAGAATATGACCAGGTGATCAGACAATGATCCAAGATCAAGGAGAACGTGGAGTGACATTTAAAGCTTGAAGAGAAGCATGGGCAGTGGGCATGGAATGCACTGCTACGAGTCTGGCAGGCTATGCTGCCCAGGGGCAATTGCAGGGACCCCGGGTGCCACTAAGTGGGCTAGGCACGCTGTGAGCACCACAGGACAAGTTGAAGCAGGTTCTGGACCAGGTCCCTGCTCGCTCAGGGAGTCATGGGGTGAAGGCTTTGCAGCATGGCACAGGTGGCAGCCAGGTCGTCTCAGAGGCTGCATGGGGACTAGGCATGGCCGGGCACTAATGTGGGTGGTGGACACCATGGGGCACAGACATGGCCGGCGGGTTTTATATGGGCCCTGCGCAGAATGCCATAGGGCAGAGCTGGCAGGATCCAGCAGGGCCCTGGAAGAACTGAGAGTGTGCCTTAACCTGCTGGGAGCTAGTGGAGAACTAACTGCTCCTCCAGGGTGACAGCTGAGAAGTGGCCTACAGGTCTGTGGGTCCAGCTGGGGACAGGTATTCCCTTCCAGTCTGCCATTCTTGTGCACTTGAAAATCTGAGATTAACAGCGATCTTCTGTCCCCATGGTGCATGACTCCCTGGTCCTCTTCCTCTCCAATGCTGATGGTTGGGGCTCCCAAGACCTGCCCTGGGGCTAAATCTGACAGAGGTTTAGCTCCAAGTGTAGAATGGAGTGCCACTGCCTATGGTTGCTAAGGTACCACAGCTATGTTGTAATGCTATCCAACAGTTTCTTTTCTGTGGCACAGTGCTGATGCAAATTTAGAATTTTTGTTGTCATAATATATATATATATGTACGTATTTCTATTCCTGTTCAAAATATTATTGTTTTACAATATATTCTAGACTAGTGAGGAAAATCACAAGACTTTGGTAGGAGTTTCTATGTTTAAAAAAAGGAAAGGAAAAGCAGAATTTGTCTAAAGTAAATGTCTAAGGGATCAAAGGAACGGACTGAGGGTACATGGAAGGTTACAGAAAGTCAGAGGGGATGTGAAGTGACCTGTTCATTGTGGATTCTTATATCTGCAAATACTGAATTGGAAAGTTAATTCTGGTTGGTTTTCATTTTAAAATTAGCTGATGTTCTTTACTACAAATTGTTTTTGTTAAAGATGGAGATATGTGTGTGTGTGTATGTGAATATGTATGTGACTTGGATTTAACTATATGTGTAAATGTAAGCAAGCTTTCACAGTATGTATGTGTATGTAGCTTGGATCCCACTGCATGTAATTACATGTGTGCAAGTAATTATTGTTTAGGAAAACATGCTTTAAACAGCAATGACCTGGCTTTTCTCCATCTTGGCTGGTGACCTCATGGGCAACCACATGGCTGGCAGCCATTTTTTACTAAGGTCATAAAGATCTATTAAGGTTAACAAAAGCTAACTTAGAACATTTTCCCAAATGTTCAAAAGCAAGCTTCTAGAGAATTTAAATAGATGGCTATATATGTTTAATAAATAAGGTATTTGATAAATATTAAAGCCATACCTCAATGCTTTTGCACACAAAAATTTACCTTGCTCTCGCAGCTAAACTTTGTAATTTAAGATTTACCCATGTAATAAGATAATAATAGTTTTAAAGACATGAAGGGATCATAGGAAACAGCTGAGGTCTACAAATGTATGGCAGGGCTACAGTCCCAAAAAGAGTCTAGTTGCAGTGGTGGACCTTAGCAGTTTTAGAAATGTCAGTGCCAGGTGATGATCACCAGAAGAACCAGTCATAATGAAATGGGGCAGGACGGAATCTAGAAGGGAGGATATGTATATGCTGCCAAATGTAGAACCAAGAAATCATCCAACCCTCTAAGTACAACCACCAAAAGAATCATGAATGATCCCAGATATTTAACTTTGGGATTGTGTGTATTATGGAGCTTGGTTTTACTTCATACAGATTGTGGTGATGCCATGTTTTCTCCCTCTTAAAGTAAAAGAAAGTACTTTATTGTTGATATTGAAAAGACTTTTGAGAAGACCATTTTTTAAAATATTTAAGTTTATAAGGCTATAGGACATTTTCACTTTATACAACGCTCTATATTGCTAGTACTTGGACTTATAGTAAAAGGCTAAAAATCAGGGTCAGAGCCATAAACTCCAGATACTAACCAGAAACTGGGATGATCATTCCTTGTGATGCAGCAAGACAGTGACCTAAGCAGTCTGACAAAGGGCTTGGAACAACTTCTGACTCCATGAATCTTGACCCTTTGGGAATTGAAAAAATCTTTTTACAGGGGTAGCCTAGGACTACCTGTATGTCAGATGTTTGCATAGAGATTCAACAATGGCAAAACTGTAGTTATGAAATACCATTGAGAAAGTTAAAAACCAGTGAGGCTTAAGAATGTGTGCCTAGGGGCTAGAGAGATGTCTCAGTGGTTAAGAGCTCTGGCTGCTCATCCAGAAGACCCAGGTTCAATTCTCAGCACCCACATGGGAGGTCACAACTGTGTATAACTCAAGCTCCAGGAGGTCTGGCATCCTCACACAGATAGACATGCAGGCAAAACACCAATTCACATTAAAAATAAATAAATTATTTAAGAAAAAAGAATGTATGTCTAGCCTCCTTGCCTCTGGAAAGTTTGTTAAGCTCAAGCTATTTGGATAAACTGATTCATATGTATGTTTTATATTGATATTTTGTTTTGGTTTCTTTACTGAACCTGTATTTGATGCTAGAAGAGCTTCTGTTTAAAATCATTGTTTCTAAGACTACTTATTGTAGACTGTTGGAGAATATAAGTAAATAGTCAGTCATAAATAATCAAAATTTTAAACTGTAGTCAGGGTAAGTTCTGATGTAATATTACAGGTTTAAGCTTTATTCAGTCCCTTGCATATGTTTTCAGGGTTGTGCTTGAAAAAATAACTAGAAACAAAATTTGTCTATTGAGATATACCTGGACAGCTCTCACACTTCAGAGATCTGCAGAATATGGCATTTAAAATGTTGATATAAAAGTTTATTATATCATAAAGTCTTCCAGATCCTAGCAGTGTCCTAAGGTCTCCAAATAAGATTATTGACAAGGCCCCACAACGTCTGCCTGGATTATGGCAACGCTGACCACAGGGCATGATACCCCAGTGCAACACCTGCCTCCAGAACCCAGCCCAGATTGTGGACAAGCAGCAGGACACTAGAAATGATTGCATTCTTTTTCCTGGACAAAATAAAGTCAGTTTTCCATGTCCCTATTCCACAGGAAAAAAACTTCTGCATTATGGGCCTGATGGGGGAAGAAGATGATGCTGTTCTGACTGGTGCCTCCAATGCTATGGAGACCAGGGTATATACTGTTCCTTGTCTTTTATGGAATTGGAAGCTACTTGGTCTGCACTCAGATATAATTTATCCTTCTCAGATCTCTGATAGTACTGATGGCTAGGCTAGCTATAACTTTGTCACCTTGGCAGCATCAGGGAAGCAGATCTATAGTCAGCTTGTTAGCTCATTTTTAAGAGAATGTTCTAAGATATAAAAATTTAAATAAGTTATAAAGGCTTAAATATGGGTCTAAGCAAGATTGGAGGATATGAAAGCATATAAGCTTTGAGGATCTCAAAAAATGATTTAAGATAAAAAATGTTTCAGATTGCTCTCCTGTTCTATGATATTAACAGTTTGAGATTAACATTTAAGAGAATTCTGATAAGCTGGTAGAACAACTTAGTGTTCAGTCACAAGCTCAACATTTTAGATTTATTTTAGATGTTATCTAAATATGTCTAAATATAAACCTACAAGTGCTTCTCATCAGACCAATGAATCTCTATCCAATTTATACCTAGCTCTCTGGACAGAAGGAAAATGCACATATTTTAAATCAAATTCTCTAGTTCTTCTTGGGATTCAGAAGTATGAGTCCACTTCTGCTGTTTTACAGATACCCATCACCTGCTTTGTCTATGATATGGATTTCAGTACAGACTGGTAATACTAATATATCTAAAACTTTTATGTCGTTTTGTAAGACTTGGATTAATTTCACAGAGGTTGGAAGGACCCCAAATAAGTGCAGCTTATTCCTAAGGATGGTATTTTTTCTCTCTCCTCGTTTTGGAACTCCTGCTCTTTCCACTTACTAAGGATATGGGTTTAAGGGTTCCAAATAAGTTCATAAATTTTAATTTCTGTTCCTAGTTTAAAGTTGTCTCAACAGATTTCCACTTGGCTGGAAGACACCACCAAGCTTCAGTTCCTGACTACACTGCACCAAGCAACTGTGAGCTCTAGACTTGCTAAAAGCTGATGTGGACCAGCCCAACCAACATGATTGTTCCCTGTTGCTACAGGGTCAGATAGCTACATGCTTCTGACAAATGCCCCATTGCCCAGACTTTGACAAGCTTTTCAGCCTTTTTTGGGCCCTGACAATGGAGCCCCAATGCCAGCTCAAAGCAGTTCCAGAAGAGAATATATTGTCCCATGTTCCCTGTCCAGAAAAGGTTGAAATGCTGGGTCAAAAGGAAACTCCCAGGCATAGAGTCAAGATGGCCAACTATAACGCTCATGGACATACTAGGAAAATAGGTTCAGAATTGTCAATGATAAATTTCTTAACTGAAATGGTTCTGCAATAAGATAAGATACTTGAACTTCTTTATGCAGAACCAAAGAGGTATTATGTACGGTCATAATCTGGATGTACTCAAAGATAAGAGCTAGAAGGCCCTAAGAATGACAATAGATACAGATGTCACTGCCCTAGAAAAATCTGTTAGCTAAAGGTTTTTAGGTCCCAATATCCTTGAACCTCTGCACAGGTTGGACTCATGATTGAGTCCTGTCAGTACTTTTGAATCGAGGAATAGGAAGGTGTAGACTTGACTTTACAGTTACCATCTTATGGAAAGGGTCACCATCTCTGACCACTTACTATACTCAGTTCAGGAAGAATCTCAGGAATGTGCCATGGCAACTTGAAAAGATACTGGTAAGTAAAGTTTAACAGGATCCAGATACTCCTGCAGACACCCTGACTGCAATTTATGGCCCTTGAAGATATCTAATAATTTCCGCTGAGTAATCCAGATAATTCTGCTCAGTGGTTTGTGGTTTCCCTCCAAAAGTCTAAACCAATGGTTTCAAATGTGGTTTTGGGCCAATGTATAGACCAACAGTTTCAAAAATATCACCTTGCCCCATATTCCTTCTACCCATTCCCAATCATGTAATCCTGGCTTGTGGTTTTTCCCTATAAAAAATCTCTACACTTGGGCTATGGTTGCCACCACATGTCCCTCCATCTGCCTGGCTGTGGCACAGGTTGAACCTGAATAAAAGGATCCTTATGTGCTTGCATTGGAAACCAGCTCCTTGGTGGTCTCTGGGGGTTTCAGGAAATAGGTTCAAAAAAATAACAATAAGTGAAGCATGATCCTAATTAGTCTTAGTAAAAATCCAGAGTCAGATATACGGGAGAAAGCTGAAATATCAGAGAAGCCGAGCAGAAACGAATTCTTACCTCTATGAATCCTCTGACTGAATGGGTCCCGACCTGTCTCTGTGAAAGCTTGGACTGAATGGGCAGAGATCCTGTCTCCACCTGCCTTATATTCATGTCTCCAAGTCTTGATTATGCTGAGATTAAAGCTGTATCCCACCAGGGCTTCTCTTTTATACTGATTCCATTTCCTGTAGCCCAGGGTGGTCTTGATTTGCTGCTATTCCTGTTTCCCCCTACCAAGTTCTGGGCTTAAAGGTGTGTGCCACCACTGCCTTGCCTCTGTTGTTAATTAGGGGCTAGCTCTGCCCTAATCTCAGCACTAATGACGTGGAGACAGGAATATAAGCCAGGTGGAGAAAGTATCTTGGCCCATTCAGTCTGAGGACTTTTAGAGGCAGGATGTCTCCATGCCATTTGTTCTGATTTTATAGAGGTTAGAAGTCTCTCTGGTGCCTGGCTGCTCTGTGCCTGTGATCTCCAGGCAAGCTTTATTTGTCAGAATACAAACAAAATATCATACAAGAGTAAGGATGTCTGAAAACGTCATAAGGTGTCTTACTATTATCTACCCCAAATGCCTATACTACATATAAGTGTGTGCATGCATATTCAGTTAGAGTATAAATGAAACTATCCCATCTCAGCTGAAGATGGTCCTCACAAGGGACATAGATTTTCTGACAAGCCACCCCTACCAGCCTGCTTTGAAGTTGTTGGTCACAGCTGTCCTTGAGATTCCCAAAACATGACAGGCTAGTGCAGTTGATCATGGCTACCTCACTGAAGTAGAAGGAGAACTCCTAATTTGAAGAAGCCATGCACTTAAGTCACAGCCAGAGGATTTGTGATGGATCAGAATTTAAAGCTTCCTACTTGATGACTATGTTTCATGGTACCAGAAGGCAATATGGAATCTTTCCAAGGAGGAATCCAACCAATAGTCTTACCCAGCTATGACATCTATGAACCACAACAAGGATTGGCACTGCACGTTAACCAAATGGTGCTAGAGTGGCACACATACTTTGTTGGTTTCCAGTGGTTCTAACTGGATTAAGACCCTCTCAACAAGAGGGAAATCATGCCTGGTACTGGAAGCCTACCCAGTTTCTGGGGGTTAGTGGAGGATAGATATTGTAGGAGAACCTAAATTCACTATGCATCACTCACCTGAATAGTCATATAATATTTATTTGCCTCCCAGTATCAATTCTTCTGTAGAAAGTCTTCTCATTGCTGAACAGTGGTGACGTATGCCTTTAATAACAGCACTTGGAAGGCAGAGGCAGGTGGATCTCTTTGATTTTGAGGCCAGCCTGGGCTACAGAGTAAGTTCCAGGAAAGGCACAAAGCTACACAGAGAAATCCTGTCTCAAAAAAAGGGAAAGTTTTCTCATAGCTATAACAGGATAATCTTGAGATCTTTCTCAGTGGAAGTTTGCAGAATTATTTCTAGTTAAACAGAACATTGTGAAACTGAATTCTTGTGTCCCTGGATCCTTAGTTACTATATCCTCTCTCTCTATCTTTCAGGGTCTTTGTTTGGCTCCAGAGCTCAGCAGGTCTGGGTGATCAGTGAACCTTGCACGTGAGAAAGAGATTGATTAGAAAGCACCTGGATTTCTAAAACAGTATTGTGCTCATTAGATGAAGAGAGGAATCTACAAATTATTCCTTGCTGGGGGATATTTGATGGCACTGTGAAACACTTATTATGTGCTAATGAAGTCATCATTGGAACAGGGGGTGGAGCAAGCAACTATTTGACATGAATTAGCTATAGAGAGTAGGGAGAAGCCAGGGAGACACACAGGATTTAGTAAGGATGGACGTGGAGTTTCATGGTCTTTTTTATTTGGTACAGCTGGAGAGACCCTTCTCTTGCTGGGTCTCCAACTGAAAAGGAAGGTCAGCTGGTTGCTTCTCAGCTTCTCTAATCTAGCAGGTTTTCACCACAACATCGAAGTCCTGTGTCTTTATTGGTAAATAGAACAATAGAGACTTAGTTTAAAACTTTATTTGGAGCTGAAAAGGTGGCTCAGAGTTTAGGCAGCCGGGCTGTGGTCCCAGAGGTGGCGAGTTCGGTTCCCGTGCGTGCAGTGTGTGTGAATCACATAATGAATCGATCGATCAGAATTCTGATCAATAAATAGATCGATTACATCATCGGAAAAAAAGTTAAAAAAAAAAACCTTATTTGGTGGCCCCAGCAGAGCTGATGGCTGCAGAAATGGAAATCCCACCTGGCCAAAGCCCTGAGCAATGGGTGTTGACTATGGGGCTGTGGGACAATGGATGGTTGTTAAAATATCAGGAGCTTCCAGTGCAACCACTAAGCTGACAGAAAAACAATTTCCCAATTATCATGCAGAGTCAGAATACTGAAAATATTTATAAAGCATTGAGTGTAACTTAAATGCCACTTCCAATCACAGCTCAGTCAAATGTCAGGGGCAGAAATGGAACTGAATTATTGGGATCACAAAAGTATACAGAAATGAATTAAGGGATTTATCATGGACCAAATTTGATGGAAGTCTTAAATCTCCCCAAGGGAAAGACACCTGCAGAGGAATTTTCCAAGAATCCCTGAGAAGGAGCAAGGGAGACTGCAAGCAAACTATTTTCACCCACGGAAACCAGAATGCTGCAACTCTGCAACATCCAGTCTTTGTACAAAGTCCTCCTCCTCGGAGAAGTCCACAGTCACACCACTGGCTGTCAACAGACCACAAAATGAAACATAAAGTTTGAACCGTTGTGTTTGTGAATATCTTTAATCTTAGTAGTTGGAAGAAAAAGGTGGGTGGAACTTTGTGAATTCCATTACAGCCTGATCTACATGATGAATTCCTGGCCAGACAGAGCAACACTGTGAGGTCAGGTCTTAAATAAAAGAAATTGCCAGAAACTAAAAACATTTTGTTCATGCATTCATGGACATAGTGCTTATCTTGGAAAAAGGATGCATAAGACTCTTATAGACATTTTCTGATATTGATGAATCATTATAATTATTCAAAAGATGCGTTCTAATGTTCTTTTATATAATAATACCCTTTCATTTCTTTTTCCTTCCTCCCCATGCTCTAGAAACAGGGTTTCTCTGTGTAACCCCAGCTGTCCTTAAACTTGCTCTGTAGACCAAGCTGGCAAGGACCTGCCTCTGCTTCCCAATGCTGGGATTAAGATGCGTGCCACCACCACCTTTAATTTAAGGTTTATAATACCTTTTATAACTTTGAAAATACTGTGATCTGATACCATAAAACAGCATACTGTGAGTGTCAAGGTTTCTAAGTTGCAACATTAAGGACTTAGCACAAAAACACACGTTTCCTTTTTATTTCTCTGTTTTGAGACAGGGTCTCATCCTGAAGCCCTGAGTGTTCTCTAAATCACTATAGAGACCAGGCTGGGCTCTGTCTCACTGAGGTCCACCTGCCTTTTCCTCCCTAGTGGTGGGATTAAAGACCTGTGCCACCAAGCTTATCAGAGACTCTTTTCAGAGTGTTGTATTTATGTAAGAGTCCATACATCTCAGATGGAAAAGTAATGGTGGATAAAAATGGGTACTTTTAAATGTGAAGGTTTACAATCTTATCTGTGGAACTCACAAAAATGATAATTTTGGATTTAATTACATTATAGGTTTTTTTTCAAGACTGATATCCAAAAGCTCTGTGGGAATGCCAAATCCCTAGTCCTATATGCCATTCTCTTGAATAGGGAAGTGGATTAACATGGAAGTCAGTGTGCATGAACGTAAACTTGAAGAGCTATGTCCTTTCTATCATAGCAAAGAGAACTGTGTTTGCAAATATCAACACATAAATTCAAATATTCTACTAGAATATTCTTTTATTATTATTAAGAAAATCTCTATTGTTTTTACATACCAACCACAGATCCTACTCCCCTCTCTCCTCCTCATCCAACCTTACCCCAAAACCCATCCCCCATTCTCACCTCCTCCAAGACTAGGCCACCCATGGGGAGTCAGGGGAGCCTGACACTGTTAGATGAGGCAAGTCCAAGCCCCTTCCCTCACAACAAGGTTGTGTAAGGTGTCCTTGTAGGGAAGAGGGGCTGGCTAGAGAAAAATACCCTGACCCTGAACCCCAGAATTAGGGAAGGATGGCTCAGATAAAGTCAGTGAGAGAAACACAGTTTAGATCAGATCAGGGTCATCTCTACCCCTGTCCAACTGACCTGTGAAATCAACCAATCACAGAGCAGGACAGTAGAATCCTGGCCCCAGGGACCAGGACCAAGGATAGAAACACAGCTTGTATTTGGTATCTGAGCCAGAGAAATGAACACTTTATCCCCAAACCCAGAACCCAGGAAATATGCCCTGACTCTGAAACTAGTACCAAAATAACACTCTTGTGTAGCAGAATCTTAAAAGTACTTATTAATAAAATCAAACCTGAGCCAGGTATTGGGGTAAATGCTGGAAGGTCAGAGAAATAGAACAAGCCACAGCTATCTCACCTCGCCGGATCCTCAGCTGGTCTTGCTTCCTCAGACTGGAAGCCTCTATGTCCTCATATCCGAATGACTCTCAGCTGAACTGCTGCTAGAAGCCTGAAAGCTTAACCAGCCACATGCTTAACCAGGCCAAAATGTTTCTCCAGGGCAAAGGCCTCTCCAGGGCAAAGGCCTCTCCAGGGCAAATGTTTCTACTCTTCTCTAAAGAAATTTAACACTATTGATCTTCTAATAGTCCCAGTTCAATTAAAATTTACAGCTGACTTTAGAGTTGGAGAATGACTCTCTCCTTCTTTAAACTCAAGCATGTTGTTAAAAGGAAAATGCAAACTCCCTGTATCATGCCAGAAGAAGAGCCATCTTCTGCTATGGGACAGAAAAAATAAAAAGCCAAATTAATTAAGGGACTATTCTATTACTAATCTCAACTCTTTGATTCTATTCTGATTCTTTAAACTGTTCTTAAAGTATGAATTTTATATCAAAGTTTACAAGATTAATATATATAGATATATATACTCTGTTAAGATATGAATGGTCATATAGAGTACTAACTAATTCTAGAAAGAAAAAAGGCTTCAATTAGCTGCATATAAGTCTTTGTGTTCGAGTCTCTTATCAGTTTTCTGCAGGAAATCACGGCCAGGCCTAACATCAACTGAAGTCTCCAGGAAGAAGATGGGGCCCCACAACAACAACAATTCCATGTGGACAATAATAGCATCACTAAGCTGACAAACATCATCTGCAGATCAGCTTTGAACTACAAAGTGCTCAGAACAATTTTGAGAGGGCTGACTGAGATGATCCAGTCTCAAAGACTACTTGAATAAGGACTTGAGATAAATCCTGAACTTTGGCATTATGCACAGACTGGATAATGAAGGATATAGTTACCTTTCCTAGAATTTGACAATTAACCTAAAATTTTTCTTTTCAGAATAAAGATACCTTTGCCCATACCCAGCAGGAAGCAATTTTAAGAATACGACGCCCACGTTCCCAAAGAGGTGGTGTGGGACGGGTGGTTTTTTTGGTCTTTTAATGGGTTTTGGGTCTGGGATAATTTTCATTGTTTAGAGGGGTTGGTTACAAGTTGTTATTAAGGGTTAGGAAAAGGTCTAAGCAAAGGAGGTTAGATTTAAGGTTTTTGTTAAAAAAAAAAAAAGAAAGAAAGAAAAGAAAAAGACAATTGCTAGTTTTAAATACTTTACATTGGATTGGATTGTTTTATATTATATACAAATTATATATATTGAAATTGATATTGTTAGGAAATGCTATATGTATATTTCTAATTGTACTTATACTGTTCATTTAACAAAATAATGCAAATTGCTGATTCTTGAATGTTATTATTACCAACTATTAGGATATAAAGAAATGAAAGTTAGTAGTTAGACATTACAATAGAACTTGTAGTCATATTAGGTATGTTTCCTAGATTGAGCAGATATATTTTAGATAGACAGGTCATCTTCAAACCCTTCAGAGATCTACAGAATATGGCATTTAAAATGTTTTAATAACTTAGAAAAATTTTCTTTTTTGTTATGACTATGAGACATGTCGGCTCCTGGCAGTACCAATCTACTTCAGAGAGAATATGGGCATTGAAGAAACTGCATATGGAGTTAACTTTCATTGTGGCAAAAGTTAGCCACTGGACAACAAAGTATCCTTGAATCAACTGCTGACAACAGGACAACATGGACAGACAGAACATGAAACAAAGGACTACCGGATTCTTGCCAAAACAAGTGTGGTTATGGCTTTATCAAAAGGCATCTTCTGAGGCCAGGACAATATGGCACCATCCCTGAAGTGGCCTTTGCAATCCGGAAAAGGTACAGTGCCCTTTCCTTCGAAGGCAGCTGAACAGGCAGTGAGC
>CABHPH010132665.1:24126-40383 GCA_902168325.1 Peromyscus nudipes | reverse complement strand
CACGGCCTTGTGCTTGCTAGGCAAGCGCTCTACCACTGAGCTAAATCCCCAACCCGAGGCTTCTTATTATGAAGCTTGGCCTTAGCTTAGGCGTATTTCCAATTAGCTCTTAAAACTTAAATTAACCCATTTGTATTCATCTGTGTTCTGCCACATGGCTTGTTACCTCTCCTCCATACTGTACATCTGACTTGCTCTGTGTCTTGCTGACAAATTCCACCTCTCTTCTTCTCACAGTTCCTATCTCTTCCAGGAAGCCCCACCTATTCTCCCCTGCCTAGCTATTGGCCATTCAGCTCTTCATTAAACCAATCAGAAGGTGCCTTGGCAGAGACACATCTTCACAGTGTACAAAAAGATTATGCCACAACAATTGATCATAGACTGCATCCTCCAAAACCACGAGTCAAAATAAAAATTTACTCTTTACACATTGATTTATCTCAGGCATTTGTTATAGAAAGCCGACTGACACAGTTCCCTTAATATAATGAGATAAAGATGACACCATGTCCTGTGCCCTTTCTTTCCCAGGCTTGATAGCCTGAGTATAATAATAAGAAAACTCCAGTCTAACTGCAGGAAAAAAAATGTAACCTACAAAATTCTTTCTAACAACCATCAAAATTGTCAACACCATTCAAATTAAGGGAAATCTGAGAACATGTCACAGTTCAGAGGAATTCAGGGGGACTTGAGTACAAAATGTAATATAGTGTGCAGGATGGCAGCCTGGGACAGAAAAAGGACACTAGGTAAATCTAAAGACAGCTGGAGAAACTATAGAGCTGGTAAGAATATATTATTATCAGCTTATGAATTGTAACAAATGTACCACACTAATAGAAGGCGCTAATATTAAGGGAAGCTGAGTGAGATTTGTGGAAACTCTATAGTCTCGATGCAGGTATAACTTTACTTTTAAAAAGTATTTTTAAAAGGTTATCACCTCCTCAAAAGAGAGAACAGATGGGACAGGAGCCAGCTGTTTGGGGAGATCAGCAGTATCAGTGACTCAGCTCCCTGATGAGCACTAGTCTGTTGGTGTCTCAGTTGTGAGCAGATGATCACAGTATGTGTGACCCATGAAGACAAGACATTTTCCTACAGGAGGACTGCAACTAAGTCTCTAGGAGCTCTCCCTGGAAACCACTGGCCAGAATTTGTGGCCTACAGATTCTGGAGCCCATTGCTGATGAGGTCATCTCAAGAGCCCATAAGAACCAGGGTTTTCCCTAAGTCTCATATGGTAGCTTCTGAACCAGCTGGGCTCTTCTGTTCCCTTTGAAGAGGCTGAGAAACTGTTTAAAGTACAGTACAGAGAACCTCAGGCCCAGGGTGAGAACTCCTGGATTAGACACTCCAGAACCCTGAACATCTAAAGTCCCTTGGCTTCCTGAGCCATTAAATGCCCCTAAATCCATGGGGATGATGAACAGACCTCTGCCTTTCAAGGTGACAAGTAGTCCTTTCCCACCTCAGAACCTATCCTAGGTCCAATTCTTACCATATAAATGACCAGAATCAAGTCAGAACATTATGTGGTTAAGGATGTATCTGCCTTGATGAGTACGGAAGGGGGTTACAGGCCAACAAAGCTGTGGGACCAGCTAATATGCACCCAGAAGCTGAAGAAGGATGTATAGAGCAGGACCCTGAGAGCATTTGATTAAGAGAAATAGAATGACAAAATTTAAGAAGAAAGCTTGTCAATATGGTTCCCTTTTCCTTTGATACAGAACTATATACCCTGCCAGGACCCTGGGAGATTATGCCCTGAGCATATATTTATCAGATTCGCGCCCAGAAGCATGGAGAGAATATGATCTACACCAAGTGAAACAGAACCACTAAATGATTCCTGTGTAAATGTGTGGAGCAAGAGCTCAAAAGGCTCAGACGAGTGGGTGGGCGTGATTAGCTACCTTAGGAAAACCCACCTACTGACATGAGAAGCCTTAGAAGACGAGCCGAAGGGTGAAAAGGAAATCTCATGGCCATCTAGATCCACATCCCTGAGTAAAAAGGAACCCAGTACTCCAGGCATGTGAAGACATGGCCCCCAGTGCAGCATGGAAAACATTGATGGAAGAGGCCTCAGCATCGAGTAACCTGGGAGTGACAGTCCTCTGTGGGACCTACTGATGATGAACATGATGGTACAGGATCCCACTCCCTGACAACAGTAAACAGGGGAGGACCCCAAGTAATGGAGGTTAAATGTTGGGTTTAGCCCATCAGAATCAAGGTGGGTACAAATGTTTGTCAGTGTTTGGTGCTCCTAGGAGCAGAAAAGATGGACCCAACAAGGATATTGTTCTCTATGTATATTTTAAAAGAAGTAGACTAAAGAGATGGCTCAGTGGTTAAGGTTGACAGCTGCTCTTGCAGAGGAGCCAAGTTTAGTTCCCAGCATCCATAATCAAGTAAGTCAACTACCCATAGCTCTAGCTCTAGGGAAACCTAATCCCTCTGGCTTCTCAGGAACCTGTGTTCATGTACAGAGAGAGAGAGAGAGAGAGAGAGAGAGAGAGAGAGAGAGAGAGAGAGAGAGAGAGAGAGAGAGAGAGAATACAAATAAATCTTCTGTTTGTTTTTGGTTTTCGACACAGGGTTTCTCTGCATAGTCCTGACTATCCTGGAACTTGCTTTGTAGACCAGGCTGGCCTTGAACTCACAGAGATCCACTTGCCTCTGCCTCCCATGTGCTGGAATTAAAGAATAAATCTTTTTTAAAATCATGAATGGATACTAGGCCACGAGCAGCTGTCCAATAGCATCGTAAGCCCTTATCCAATGTCTATACCTGAGCCAGTCTTCAGAATTGGCATTTACTAATCAAAAAAGAACTTGAGCCCTTAGGAGGAAAGACCCTGACTCACCACAGCAACTACATACGACAGTGGTCTAAATAGTATTTCCCTAAATAGTAAAGGCACCTGTGTCCCTTTACTCAGGTCATCACACAGAGGGATGAGAGCATACCCACAGGGTTCCAGGATTATTGGACATAGGTTCTGAGTTTTTCTTAATTTAACCCAGGGACTGGAGAATCTTCATGTTTCTCTTGTTGGAACAGGGTATATGGGAGCCAGGTAGATATTAAGTAGAAACCCAGGCCTGAATGATTTATAACAGAATCACTGGACCCTGGAACCCACAAAAGGGCACTCCCTTAGTCTGTGACTATGTCCCTGGAAGGGACGTGGTTGGCTGTTGGCGGAACTCACTGATGATTTTTTAGTTTGTGAGTTTGTAGAGTAACAAGTCAAAGGAAGGGAATGAGAACACTTTGAAGGGGCTCTCCCCTAGCCCAAAGATTGAATGATAATGAAAGCAACATTGCATCCCCAGGAGAGTGCTGACTAGTCCCATGCATAAAGACCTAAGGTATGCAGGCAGAATCACGCCCACCAGAGCCCTGGTATGAATTATCAGTCTTGGTCCCACAGAAGCCGGATAGATTCTAAAGGATGTTAGGTACTACAAGCCAAACTTAGGCAAGTAATTGTCCTAATGACTACTGTTACTACAAGTATAGTATATAATTGTTTTGCAGAGCACAGAAAAATGAGCTTGGGTCCGGAGAAGGTAGCCTTTTCCATTCCTTCTAGGAGCGAGTTCAGAAGCAGTTTACATTGACATGAAGTGGATACTACTATACATTTACCTCTTGCCCAAGCCCTGTGCTAATTCTCCTGCTGTCTGCAGTTCTTCAGTCCAAAAGGACTAGTCTGTTTGTTTAAGGAAAACATGCTGACTTACCAAGCTACTGCATTATGCTAACAGGTTCAGATAAACAAGATGTGGTAAGAAATAAGAGACCTTGGTTGGACCCCATGACAAGCAGACTCTGTGATTCAAGGTATCTGTGGTGGGAAAAGATGCCATGTGGAGTTTATGGCAATAAGAGACTCACAGTGAAGACCTCTGGGGTTCTGGAGCAAGGCCATGCCATCTGCAGCGGAGAATTATATACCATTTGAAAGAATAGCTCTTGGCATGCCGGTGGGCCCCAGTCGAGATGAAGTGCTTAACAAGGGATATCAAGTGACCATGTGGCCAAACTGTCCATAATAATCTGAGTTCTATCCAACCCATCAACTCATAAGGTCAGGTGGGCCTGGGAGCATCCCTCACTAGGCAGAAATGGTACGTCCCAATTGGATAAAAACAGGGCAAGTAAGCACCAGAAAGTTTTAGGTCCCCATGTTACCCACCATCTTCACACCAGCTTCTCTTCCTCAGTTCATATGTATGATGGTTGCCTTCAGGATAACAAGAGTTACATCATCCCCTATTGGACAATTGGGGAAAGGAAAAAAGTCTAGGCTTAGTTGATGCAGGAGTTTGTGAGTGCTAGCCTGAGATACACACCGACTGCATAGTGACCCCTCCTAGGATTGACTTTAAAGACAGGCAAAGGAAAGTCTCCCCATCAGGAAGCACTTTAGACTATGTGCTGAATTATGCACTTTTAAGAAGAGGAAAAATTGTCCCGTGTGGGAATTCATAGACAGTGGCAAAAGCCTAGGCTAGGGTCCTGGGAGGAACAAGACTATAAATATCAGTGACATTAACCAGGCATCTTTTGCCTGTAATTTCAGAATCTGAGAGGCTGAGGCGGGAGGATTGTTGGGAGTTTGAAGCCAGTTCTGGAATGAAACTCAGAGCTTCCTGCATGCTAGGCAAGCACTCCACTGTGCTCTCTCTAGTACAGTAGAGTATCTGCTGCAGAACAGGAAACCAGTCGAACAGACAAGATGATTCACCAGGCAATATTAGCCACCTTATGTCACTGGCCACCTAAGGAATGGTACAACTGGTGCATGAACATGGTGGGTACTTCCACAAGATTGGAGACCCTGTAGGTGTTTGAACTCATGGACTCATGCTCATCTAGGCTGACTTGATTATTACCCCTGATAAGTGTCTTAACCTATAGACCAGAAGCAAACACTAATTCTCACATGGAGCATCATCCCTCAGAGAAAACAAGTGACCATGTAACAGGAGTTGCTCACATTGCGTGTTTCTACCTCAGAAAGAGAACTGATTTATCTTGATTGGAATCAATGCTTATTCCAGATACAGGTTTTGTTTTTCTGCTTATAGGCTCTAAACTACTGTTTGGAGGCCCACTAGGTATTTGTGGCACTAACATGGGACCACACAGAACACTGCCTTGCACTTCACAGTCTACATCATAGCATTAGAGATATTATGGGAAGCATTTGACCATGATTGGTAACAGAGCTTTCATAGAAGACAGCATCTGATGGGAAGATGAAGCAAGCTTGTCAAGGAGGAGTTTATGAAGCATCTTGGTGATAGGCTGCCAGTCTGGGACACCAGTCTCTAGGGCCTTAAATCAGCAACCATTTCATGACTCTATTTCCTCAACATGTGGAATAGAGGACCTGGGAACCAAAACATAGGAGGCAGGTGTAGTCCCACCCCTGCTCTTGAGGATCTGCCTGGGGAATTTGCACTTCCCACCCGCTACTAACAGCTTTTGCAAGATTAGAAGTTTGGCTCCCATGAGAATGTTTCCACCAGGGGGCAGAGCAAGAGTCACCTTACACCTCAAGACTGAAGTGCTAACGGTCCTTTCCCTGTGAGAGGAAAAGAGGTGCCATCTCAACGGGAGTAACTGGTTCTGATCATCAGGAGGAGGTAGGGCTGTTGCTACATAGCAGGGCAAAGGACTGTGTGCCTACTTTCCCGGTGGCCTGTGTTAGGATCTGTTGATGTTCCCCTGGCAAATCTGGACAACAGACAAGTGCAGCTTGCAGAGCCTGGGAAGCACAGGGTGACGGGCTGAAGGACAAGGTTAGCTTACCCTAGTAGATAAGCTCTGTCAGTGGGGGTGCCAGCTGAAGGAGAGGGCCATGTGGGATGGGGAGGGGAGATGGAGGGATGAGTAGCAGGTGTAGTCCCAAGACTAGCTCCTACAGTTCACCCCACTGGCCTTCCTCTCAGTTTCTCCAGGAGAGGAGATAGAGTCTTGCAGGCATGGTTCCCAGATGGGGCAAAATTATTATATAAAATTTAAGTAGCCGGGCGGTGGTGGCGCACGCCTTTAATCCCAGCACTCGGGAGGCAGAGCCAGGCGGATCTCTGTGAGTTCAAGGCCAGCCTGGGCTACCAAGCGAGTTCCAGGAAAGGCGCAAAGCTACACAGAGAAACCCTGTCTCAAAAAACCAAAAAAAAAAAAAAAAAAAAAAAAATTTAAGTAGATTGAAATTTGTGACGGCAGTAGGAGGGATAATTCACTGCCAAGGTCCTCAGGACCCGGCCTCTAGGATGTAGGTTGCAGTCAGTTCACAGATGTCCCTCGGCCACAGGGAATTGTGTCCCCTCCCCCCAGAGAGCCAAGACAAGCCTATGCCTCTCCCTTGTACATCCACCATGTGATTGATGGGGAACAGGAGGAGTTAAGGTCAAGTCCTTTTGTTTTGATTCAGTCCCAGCATGAAGTGACATCCCCAGTCCTTGGTACCCATGGTCGCTAAGGCATCCGTGGCTGCTCTGGGAAACATTTTTTTCCAGCACAGTCCTAGGCTCCACCCCTCCGAGGTGCTTCACTGTAAGTGTGCTGCAGACGTCTCTCTGCCTCAGAGTGTTTCCAGGGAACCTTTGCCTGAAACCCAATAAAGACAGAGCAACGGTATTTGGTTCAGTCAGGACACCAGGACATGCTGCTTCCAGGCTGATTATACCTAAACTGGATCACTGCCATGAATAAAGACAAAGTTAGTTTATCATTTTATAGAATTCTGCTGACTCAGGCACCAACATCGTCATATCACATATACATAAACCCTGCCCCCACCCACTCCATCTGTAGCAGAGCCATCGAAGAGAAAAAAGCAGTTTGGGTTTCACAGTTCATTTCTGCTGCATCAAATAAACCAAATCTAAAAACAACAACAAAAAGAAAGAAACAAAACACAACCAACCCTAGAGCTATCCCTTGCTAACCACAACACAAACGTACATGACTGACTCATCTCTTTGTTATAGAAGTTACTGGATTTTGTATGAAACCCTGACTATGAGTCAAGTAAAATCTCAGAACAGCAAACAGTCAGGTTCAAACTTCAATTTCTATAAACTTATGTCCCAATTCAACTTTCTGTGATTCTTTTCACCCAAACTAGATGTTGGACAGAGCACCATTCCAATTTTCATACAAGACTCAACAAAAATAGATGTTGAAAATTTACTAAGTAGATGAGATTCAGTTTCAAAATTTTTACTTTTTCTGGGTAGTAAATATTTCAAATCTCCCCCATTTTTTTCTTGACAAAACTTTGGGTTACCTCCTGCCCCCTTTTCTGAGCAGTAAGGCACAATCACTCTAGAGTACTGCCAACTATAACGAACATCTCCAGATGGGCTGGTCTGCAGCTGGAGGCTTTAACTCTGTAGGATTATTTGAAATCTCCAAGCCAGCAGAGCAAGGCAACAGCACAGTGGGCACAATTCACAATGTTTTGGCTCTAGAGCAAATAGCGGCTGAACTTAGTTTTTTCAGCTAAAATGGAATTTATGCAGATGTGCTTTGCACTAAATTCATTAAACAATTACATCCTGGTGCCGTTTTCACATTTTTGTAAAGGATCTGCATAAGCACTAATTAGATCTAAGACAATGTTACTGGGCAAATTACAGTGTGGATTGTTCGCCTTGTCTTGCATTCTGCATCTGCTACGAGATGATGATAATTTAGGTGCAAGCCATATAAATGTTGGGTTTTGTTCCATTTACTGGAAATATTTATTTGAAACATACTATAGATTAATTGATAATGTAACCATTTTTAAAAGAGCCTCCCGATGTTTTTCTCACGGGTGTTGAGGGGTAAGATTCAGTCTGTGGTGGGGGAAATACAGTAGCTGGAACTTCCCACAATCGCTAACCGGCATTTTCCTCTCCAGTGAGGTTTGCTGTTGAAAGGATCTTTGCATTTCATTTGGCTCCAAGTGCAAGCTGGGTTTGCTGAATTACAGCGGGGGCCTTTCAGGGTGCAGCATTCACGCAAAGGCATGCAGAGTCTCCTGGGCAGCTCCCAGCAGCAGCAACCCACCTCTTCGGTGTGTCCACTGAACAGAGTGGCCTAATATCGGAAGACCATTCGGTATATTAGGTGACTCAGACCTCGGAGTATGTTTTCTTTCTTTCCTATTAATCTTCTGTTTCATATACCATTCAATGTAAAAGACTAACATTTAAACATGAAATCCACTCTACAGAAAGTTAGGGCATTCCAACAGGGTTTCTATGGCAACTTTGAATGTATCAACTTAATTCAAGGCTCTCTCTAGCCCAGAAGTCACCACTCTCTAGTAGACATTCCATACCAGGCTCTCCATTCTCTCACACCCAGAGCTGCTTCTGCTCCAGCCCACAGCATCTCTCTCCCTGGGAAGGAAGCCAATGCTGGGAATCAGCTTGGCTGCTGCAGTTCTAAACCCGGCTCCTGTTCCTGGACTTTCAAATGGTTACTTCTACTGTTTGATGGAGCCAGCCAGGAAAAGCCAAGTTCAGTGTGAACGCCAACAGAGATTACGAGGCAAAACTGAACTCTGAATGTAATCAAATTCAAAAGCCCAAGTCCAAGATACATAGAAATGTCCTTCTGTGTGTGTCACGCCTACTTATTAATGCCCAGCATGGCAAGGACACGTGGGACTCTCCAAAGCCAGCATCGAGGCTCCGCTCACTCTAGCAGCCTGCTTCCTTTCTTTCTAGGTGGGCCTTTGCAGTTTATCCTTGGGTTTTTGCTAGGTTGGGGAGATTGTAACCATAAGGGTGATAATAATTGCTTCTGCAGACTTAATTGTAAGCCTGAAAATGCTGTGCTGGTTAAATATGAGAGTATATCCTCCTTAAAGGAGAAAATAATTTAGCACTGGGGCCTTGCAGTTTAAAGGTAAACTATATTGCACCTGTGGAAGAAAGCAGTGTTTGTTGACACTATTTTATTTTATTTCTCTCCTCTCTCTTTCTCTCTCTCTCTCTCTGTCTCTCTGTCTCTCTGTCTCTCTCTCTCTCTGTCTCTCTCTCTCTGTCTGTCTGTCTGTCTCTCTCTCTCTCTCTCTCTCTCTGTGTGTGTGTGTGTGTGTGTGTGTGTGTGTGTTACTATATTCACTAAGCAGACTTACCTCCTCAGCCTCAGGAGTGCTGGGATTATGGGTGTGTACCATTACACCCAACCAAAAATCTATCAGTTGTCAATAGCTCTTCCGCTAAAGGTGGGGGCTCATGAAAGCCTCTCCACTCCGTGTTGGCATATTGACCAGCTTGATCTTGTTTAGGATTATGCAGGCAACCACAGCTGCTGTGAATTCATGAGTGCAGCCATCCTGTTGTGTCCAGAATCAACCACTGTTTCATGCCATCCCTTCCGGATCTCTGGCTCTTCCATTTCTACTCCCTAGTCTATAATGGTGAAACTTGGGGAGGGGGTGTGATCTAGATGGCCCATTGTGGCTGGCCGAGCACTCCACAGAAACTTACTCTGTGCACTTTGATCAGTTGTGAGTTTCTGCCTTAACTGCTGTCCATGGCACAAAGAAACTTCTCTGATGAGATCAGAGATATGAATTTAGAGGGTAGTTTGATTCCATGTCCATTTTAGCAAAAGAATAGTAAAAGATTCATCCTCAGGACCTATGAGATTTTCCAACCTTGGGTTCTTGACCAGATTTACAGTACTGGGTGTGTATTTCCTCCTGTGGGTGGGCCTTACAGCCAATCAGAAAGTGGTTGGTTACCCCCATAACATTTGTACCACTAGTGTACAATGTGGTCAGGACAATCATTGCTGCAGTTCACAGGGTTTGAAGCGAGGAAGACTGATGATTATTCTTCTTCTTCAGTAGTGTGTATGGCACATTCCAGGAAAAAAACAAAACAAAACAAAACAAAATCGCTGGTCAGTAGAGATGAAGCTTCCAGTTCAGTACTTACTTAATTCTCTATGGTATGATATGGCGGGGTATTGATAAAGCTCACGGTGTATCTCCAAGGAGGGAAAACTGGAATGGTAGGTACAGATCAAGATTTTGTCTTACGAGCCACACTAAAGAACCTTGTGTTTTACTCATATGTTTCTGGTTAGAATGTCCTATGGTTCAGAGGCCTTGGAAAGCAGCCTGGCTGCTCCTGACTCACTCAACCCAGAGTTATCCTGGGATCCACTTGTTCCATTCCTAGGCGGGGACTTCAGACTGACCATTTATACACTGAACTAATAAAAGCTCAGTAACCTGGAGGTGGGACCTTCAGGAGGTTATTAGGTCATGAGAGCGCCACAGTTACAGATGGGTTCAGTACTCTTATGAAAGATGCCACAGAGAGCTCCCTATTCCTCCCCTCTGTGAAGAATGAGTCTCCATCAGATATCCAATAATTTGGGCTTCCTAGCCTCTAGGACTCTGGGAAATAAATTTTACTTGCCCACAACCACCCAGTTTATGGGATTTTTGTTACAGCAGCCCAGGAGACTAAGAAAGTATTCTAAGAGACATGGAAACACAGGGCCACATGAAAAGTTGTGCATGAACGTTTACAACAGGCAAAGATGGACACAATCCAGATGCCCATCATGTCTGAATAGATAAACTGTAGTATACCAACAGAAAACAATTTTATTTGGCCATTAAAAAAATGAAGTTTGGTTGGTCCTCTATGGATCCCATATCCAAAGATAAAACCAACCAAAACTGGAAAGCACTTTTAAAAACTTGGGTCTGTATGTTTTTTTCTTGTCATTTTTTTCCCAACCTACTAAAACAACTATATAGTCAGCAATTTGGAAATGATTTTAAATATATAGATCCAGGAGCTGGAGAGATAGCCCAGCAATTAAAAGAGCTTGCCAGTCTTCCAGAGGACTCCTGTTCTGTTCTCAGACCCTGCATCTGGCTGCTCACAACCACCTATACCGCTACTCCAGGGGCCCTGATGCCCTCTTCTGGCCTCTCTGGGCATATACGGATGTGACACACACACCTACAAATAAAAATAAATCTCAGGGAATAAAAAGTGTATACAGATCCATAAAATTAGCTCTTCAGACTCCAAAAAACTTGTAAGGTTATTTTTTAAAAATTAACTATAACGTTTCATTTGATTTTGTCATGGAAATAATAAACAATGTTCCTTTGCTTCCATTAGGAAGGATACTTCAGGAAAATAGAAAGTACAAATGTTGGCAAGGGTACATGATATTAGTAGAAATATGAAGTGTTGCATTCCCCTGGTGGTGGTGGCGGCGGCGGCGGCGGCGGCGGCGGCGGCGGCGCACGCCTTTAATCCCAGCACTTGGAAGGCAGAACCAGGCGGATCTCTGTGAGTTTGAGGCCAGCCTGGGCTACAGAGTGAGTTCCAGGAAAGGCTCCAAAGCTACACAGAGAAACTCTGTCTCAAAAAACAAAAAAAAGGGGGGGGTTGCATTCATGCTGAAAACCAATGTGGTGCTCTCTCCAAAGATTAAAAATAAAGTTTATGATTAGGAAGCAGCTCAGTGTAGGGTGTTTGCCTAGCATACTTAAGGTTATGCCTTCAAGCCCTAGAGCTGCAAATTTTTGGAAACTGGAATTACTGTACGATCGAGCAATTATACTTTTAGGTATAAACCCCAAAGAATTGAAAATAGGGTCTTGAATGGATATTTGTTTAAGCAACATTACTCATAATAGACAAAAGTTGATTGTGATCCAAGTGTCCATTGATGGGTAAATGAAAATGCAAAAATGAGAATAATTGCATATATTATATATTATACCATTCGGCCTTGAAAAGAAAGGAGATTAGGCTCATGGCACAACATAGATGAGACTGAACCTCAAGACACTGAGCTAAGTGAAATAAGCCAGACACAGATAGACACTGTATGGTGCCATCTTTCAGAAGTATTAAGTGGCCAAATTTGCAGACAGTAAATAAAATGACAGTTGCCAGGGGCTAAGGAGACACAGGGACAAGTAATTAACATAGTAAATTTAATATTATATGTATTTTATCATATTATTTTTTAAAAACAAAGGTTGCCTGTCTTAGTAAGAGGATGTCTGAGTCCCTGTAAACAGGATGGGGAGGAAGAACTAACTGCCTTTGGACTCCCAGGGAACTGGGCTGAATTCTGCCCTGCTAAATATTTGGTATCATACCCAGTCCAGGTTTTCCTGGGCTCCATTCTCTAAGAACCAAACTACAACCCTGAGATGATAACTAAAGAAGGCTGTATCTATGTTACATGCTGTCTTAGTTAGGGTTTCTATTGCTGCAATGAAACACCATGACCAAACAACGTGTTGGGGAGGAAAGGGTTTATTTGGCTTACACTTCAGCATCGCTGTTCATCACTGAAGGAAGTCAGGACAGGAACTCAAGCAGAGCAGGATCCTGGAAGCAGGAGCTGATGCAGAGGCCGTGGATGGGAGCTGCGTACTGGCTTGCTTCCCATGACTTGCTCAGCCCACCTTCTTATAGCACCCAGGACCAATAGCCCAGGGATGTTACCAACCACCATGGGCTGGACCCTCCCCTCATTGATCACTAAATGAGAAGAGGCCTTATAGCTGGATCTCATGGAGGCGTTTCCTCAATGAGGCTCCTTCCGCTGATGATTCTAGCTTGTGTCAAGTTGACACACACAACCAGACAGTACAAGTGCTCATTTTCATCTTCTATTAATGCTACTTTAGAAAAAAAAATATGTAGATTAGCACCCATAAGTAAAAATACTGTGTGATTTAAGATGTCAGATAAAATATCAAAAACCTGTTCAGAATCTGAATTTCACATAGCAAAAGAATGTTTAATAATTGTTTTATGTAAGTATGTCCCTAGCATTTTCAAATGTGTTGGGCAATGTTTATGTTTGAAATATACATATACAAAAAATTATTTATCAGAAATTCAAATTTAAATGTGTTTCCCATATTTTTTTCATTAAATAAAATCCTTCCCCACAGCATTGATGTTTTTTATCATTCGAGTAAGTGATAAAGGTTGGGTTTATGGAGAAGAAAAGCCATTTTTCTCCAGTGTTTCAGCATTTCATTCTTGTCCCCATTCTTGAGCCCAGTCATTATCCTAGAGGCGTGATGGGCATCTGGCTTGATGACTGGAATGACGGCTCGAAACAGAGCTGATAGATTAATCTTCTATTTGCCTGCTAATTATGATTGGTTTGAAACAAACAAAAACATGAATGGGTTAAGGGCTTAACTTCCTTTTCTGCCTCTTACTCCAGTAGGCTTGTGAGCCTGCTTTCTCTCTGAGGTGAGCCGCTCTCACATTCATCCGTAGCAGAGTTTTATCAGTGAAGAGGGTGGCCCTGAATCACCCCAAGAAGACAGGCATGGAGTAAGTTGTAATAGTGAAGAACAGTGTCTAGTCAGTTTCATCAGCTTGCTTGCTCTTCCTCAGAGCAGTTGAAATGCCTGATGTGACTGAAACACGGCTGGCCCTCCTGCACTCATCCCCTCAAGTCTCCTGCTGGGAACAGTGCAGGGTCTTTAAAATGAAGTTCCCAGAGGAAGACAATGGTCACATTCACCAGCGGAGGCCTGCAGAGACACTGAAGCCAGGCTTGTCTCACGATTGCGTGGTATGTGCCTGCAGAGTGTGCTGTGTGTTAACTCGGATTTCTAGGCTACACCTGAAGAGCTAATATGGGTGGGGTAGTGTCACCCAGGAATCAAGAGGGCAGGTGGTGCTGTGCTCAGCCTCATCTCTCAGAATAGCCACTCTCTGTGGCCTTTGTTGGCTAAGGGAGCTTGCCTTTTCTGCATTCTACTTTGGAGTATGGTGGCTTGGCATGCCTGGACTTCTGCTTCAGAACTAGATTAGAAATTTATTTTTGATCAGTAGTCATTGTGACTGCATATGCTATACCAGATACTGATTTGGGACAGGAGCATAATCTTTTCTCTTATGGGCAAGGTGAGGCCTCCTAGGAGAGAGAAGAAGTTGTGCAGATTCACAGAGCTAGTTGAGTAGCAGAGGAGGGATTCAAACCCAGGATTCTAACTTCTGAGTCCACCCGTTATGCTACACTTCCCTATTAAACTGTGGATTTGCAGCAGCACACACAGGAAAAGCACTTTAGAGCTGGGGAGAAGGCCCAAGTGTGAGGACCTGAGTTCAGATCCCCACTATTCATGGAAAAGCTGGCAGGTGGAAACAGCACACAGGTCCGTGACCCTAGAGTGGAGGGGGGCAGAGACAGGGAAATTCCCGGACCCTGATAGCCAGACAACCTAGCCAATCCATGAGTTCTGGGTTCAATGAGAGACCCTGTCTCAAAAACAAGATGGAGAATTATAGAGGAAGAGACTGAGTGTTGACCTCTAGCCACCATACCTGTATGCACAAATGAGCATGCACACTGTTATTTACTGAGCGGCGCTGTTTACCATTTGAGAAAAAGCCACGAGGTACAACAAAACCCACTATAAGAATTTATTAAGGGAAGGGAACAGAAGGGGTGTGCATAGGCCTATTTATAGGTCCCCCCTCCTCCCCCCCTCCCCCTGCCACTGCCGCCACAAGCACATATAGGCTTACATAGCTACGCCACCATGTGCATAGATTACGTGATCACACTGCACTCAAATTACAGGATCATACAGCACACAGATTATGTAGGACATAAGGCCCTGGGATGACTAAGCATCTTGCCAGCACATACACGGTCATGGGGGAGTGGCTAGGAATTCTAACATTCCAGACTCTTTGTTCTTATAAAAAAAATGGTGAGGTAACAGGAATGGGGGCACCGTGTCTCCTGAAACTGGTTCCAGCTGACTCAGTGGGCATTGGTTAACTCTTGAGGTAGGGAAAGGGGCTTTTGAGGTAGCCAGGTGTCCTGAGGTAGTGGATTGTCCTGTGCTGCTTTGGAAATCGTCCATTGCCTTCCGCTGCTTCAGGCTCTGTGACTGTTTGGGTCTGACAAGATGCTGGCAAGGCAGAAGAAGGAGTTTAGAAAAAATGTTACCTGGGGAAGGTCCCGAGGGGTTCCAGGGTGAGGGAGGGGGGTCCTGGGACGAGAAACGTTCGAATTATACTTATCTGCAATGCTTCTAGTTGCAGGACCCTACCAGGTACATTACCCAAGCTCAATGCCCTCTCTCACTCCAGAGCCTTAGAGGATTTAAGTCTCTCTCTCTTTCTTGCTAACACTAACCAATAAAATTCTGATAGCAGAGTACTAAGCATTATAACATCATGGCTACCAGCTCAAGATTTTAAATTCCCTGTAGCAGCTTCTTAATATGTTTAAAAATTCTTCCAAGCTCCAGAGCTAGCTTGAATCCACCTGGACAGGTCAGATCCACTCCAGATAAGTATAATTCGAACGTTTCTCGTCTCAGGACCCCCCTCCCTCACCCTGGAACCCCTCGGAGAACCCCACAGGGTAACATTTTTTCTAAACTCCTTCTTCTGCCTCACCAGCACCTTGTCAGACCCAAACAGTCACAGAGCCCAAAGCAGCGGAAGGCGATGGATGATTCCCAAAGCAGCAGAGGACAATCCACTACCTCTGGACATCCAGCTACCCCAAAAGCCCCCTTCCCTACCCCCAAAAGTTAACTAACTGATGCCCACTGAGTCAGCTGGAAGCAGTTTCAAGAAACACAGTGCCTCCATTCCTGTTCACCCGCCATTTTTATAAAAGCAAGAGTCTGGAATGTTAGAACTCCTAGCCACTCCGCCAGCTACAGGACTGTGCATTCACTGTCCAGTAGGCAAGCAAGATGCTTAGTCATCCTAGGGCCTTATGTCCTACATAATCTGTGTGCTGTGTGATCATGTAATTTGAGCACAGTGTGATAGCAATCTATGAGCATGTGTGACGTAGCTACATAAGCCCATATGCATATGTACGAGGGGAACTTACAAAAGAGAGTTCCACCTATTCCCCCCTTCTCTTCCTACATGATCATTCCATAGGCCTATGCACACCCCTTCTGTTCCCTTCCCTTAATAAACTCTTATAGGGGTTTTGTTGTACCTCTTGGCTTTTCTTGCATGGTAAACAGCATCGCCTAATAAATAACACTACATCGCTTAATAAATAACACACACACACACTCACACACACGCACACATTAAAAAAGAAAGAGAGAGGGGGAAGAAGGAAGGGAGGGAGGGAGAAGGGAGGGAAGGAGGGAGGGAGGATGGATGGAAGGAAGGAAGGAAGGAAGGAAGGAAGGAAGGAAGGAAGGAAGGAAGGAA